>DWHO01001333.1:0-15789 GCA_018247575.1 Eurytides lysithous rurik
GTTTATATTTACATTGCGCGTATGATCAGCAATCCAGAACGTGCACATCGGAAGGCTATTCATTTCAACGGGCTAAGGATTACATTTTCAATTTGACGTTCTTTTAAATCAAAACCGAAACTACCCTATCAGGGCACGTAACCGTGGTTAATTTTTTATCTAAAAATATTATTGTAATGAACTTTACGCGATATGTTATGTGCTCGTTATTGCGTAGTTTATAATTAATAATCCTTACATCTTTAATAACGAAAATAATGTTATAACAATACAAATATAAAAGTATAGTAAGTATTTTCTTGTACACGATCTTATTTCACGCCGTTATGTTATCATTTAAATGATAGTAATAATGAGACATTTATTAATTATGCATACTTTAAAGAGGACTTTAGTATAAAATAGCCTATAATTATAGATAAATTCAATTTCAATGTATAATACATTTAAATCGTCAATGCTTAATAGTAAATTAAATGTTTATCCGATGTTTTATTACTCGTAGGAATCTGTAATTCTCTTGTCATTTCGAAAAAATAATGTGTTTCTCTTTTTTGTTTTGCATAATAAAATTTTATAATGCATTACTTTGAGTAGCAGTTTTGCTACATCGTTGAAATTAAATGCGTTTCTAGCATAATACATAGACGGTCTAGACCGGATGTCGTAGCGTTTGAAATTGCTATAGCGTTGAAATAGCAGCACTTCCTGTGTACTGACCTAGATGACGGTTTTTTTTTAATTTTTAGCGTTATTTCATCAGATTTTTAAGGTTGGTTATTTAAGTCTTTTCTTTGAGTAGAAATTAACATAATAATAGTATATTTTTTTTAATTTGTTATTCGCTTTTTTTTTTGTATGTTAGTTGGAAACCTCGAGCAATATTAAGTTAGATTAATATTAATAACTTGATCTATATCTGTTTTACATTTAAAATTATTTACCGTCTTTCAATTACTGACACCATTTTATTGTCCAGAAATTGCGTTAAAAAAATTATTTAACTGTTATTGTAATTTACGCTTGCATATGATATGGTAGTAATTGAATGCTAAATAATATTTTCTTTATTTTTGCTTAAAACTGTTTATAAATTAAAAGTTATTTTCCTTATAACAAAAAAAAATACCTTTTTTCAATAGCGTTGATTTATATACTGAAAATGTTTATAGATATGGTATAATCATTTTGAATTTTCGTAGTTCTTTCATTAAAAAGTACAATTTTTTTTTGGTGGCTGTATACAACATGAACTGGCACAATAACGATAAAAATAAAACAATTTCCCGCCACGAAACCACAGATCCAAAATCCAACATCGGAACGTAACGTACTTCCGAAAGCGCCGCCGTTGAGCGTGACCCCGATTCGAACCGTTGTTCTCTCGTTACATAATTCGGTGTCACTTAAAACTAGGCAACGATGTCATCGAAGACTTGCGCCACTCCGCTTGCGAACCAGCCCAGGCCCCGCTAATGTTATGTTGTCGATGTTGAGTAACTTTCGTTCTTCCGAATAAGCACAGATTAATAAGGTTTTTTCTTTTTTTTTATCTATCGTTATGACACACGTGTTATTCAATCTGACAAATTACGATAATTATATTAATAAGTTAATAACTATATTCTCGTATTGTTGACCTTGGCTTATTGAGGTTTTATTTTCAATTGTAAAATGAGGTGACGGCTCAGTGTTTTGGTGTGGTGTTCTACCTTACGCTACCAGTGGTTCTACCTTTCCTGCTATCACTGTGTGAATTTCAAGCAGTGATTACTACAAATATTAATCTCAAATTTTGTATGATAGCTGAAGGTTGAGTCTGCCAATCATTGATTATTAAATAGGTATCATAAAAACTACAACAAACTGTGTCATTTTAGGGAGGTTCTTAATTTGTTTAAGTATCACACGGAGACGTCTCCACCAATGTTCAATACAGTTTGATGATTATTTTTTACTTAAAGGGAATTCAACCCTCAACAAGGTTGATCTTATATAGACTTCATTGTGGTTAGATCTTGGACTTCCACGAACACCATGAAGTATCACAAAAATCAAATGTATGTAAATTGAGGAATTTATAGATTTAATAGTCAGTTATTTGTCTTAATTATAATTTAACATGTTATTAAACAGTCCGCCATTTATGCCGCGGCCATGGTTGATTTCTAAATAATATATAGCCCAAGTAGTGTGACTAAGATAAAAGCAGATTTTATTGCCTTGTAAGAGTTTACACCGTTTAAATTTCCAACACTATAAAAGTTTATGTTGCTTGAGAAGATTTACGTGTTAGAAATGTTTCAACGCAAATTTATCGTTATAGAACGTGGATAGGTAACCTATATTTACCGACGGATAAAAATAAGTGGCGCTGTTAGCAATAACAAAGCTAAAATTAACTATTGCATTGAAAAGACCGAAAATAATTTGATTTTCATACAATTTACACCGTCTGGACGAACTCGCGTTTACTTTTTTATGAATAAAATGTATATTTAAACGAAGAACGATTTTAAAGAATGTGACGCCACATTCTAGGGTTGTACGGGGCATGCGTGTCCAGTTATTTCCGTATTTTTATTGTCAAATCGTTGACAGCCGACTAAGAACGTTCCGGCCGTATCGGCGCGATGATTGGTGCCTGTGGGTGACCGTACGCTGTAAGAGGCTAATTATGGCGGACAAAGAAATCGTTCACTTCCGTCGACCTCAGCCGATGGCGACCCGCGCCCACTTTCGGTCACGCAACGGAAAATGACCGAGACAACTGTACATCCTTTAGTATTTTAATAAATATTTCAGTGAACAAATAATGAGCAACCTTTCTATTTTCGTACCAAAATGTGAATAGTTTATACGTTTATTTGTATTCTTACCACCACCAGTCCATTTAGTCCCATTTTATTTTACGTTAAGTTCCATTTTATTTAACTACATTCTAAATGTACTAAAAGTAGGATATAAATCACATTACAAGTTAACGCCGGGAGTCGTTATTTGGTCGTGAGGATTTACGAGAATTATAATAAATAAAATGTTATATACCTATACAAATTGTGCAAGTCTTATATCAACAAATACTCTTACGTTGTTAATATAAGATGTACGTTAGATGTGACCGGTTTGTTAAATCTGTACGATCGAAGTGTATGTACAAACATTGTCTGAAAATTTTGATAAATGTGATTTGGTCGGTCGTTTCAATACGGCAGAAAAATATTCGTTCATTTCCTCATTACAGGCTGTTATTGCACCAAGAATAAAAAACGACATATTGAACTTTTAAAAAATCTCATTTGAAAACCATTCGTCACTTCCGACATTTTATAATAAAGGAAGTCGTCACGTTTTAAAGTATTTCCGCGATTTTTTCTCCACTCAATAAGTATATAGCAGTTCCCTTAAGTAACACATGTGTTATTCCTATATCATATTGATAATTTCACATAAACGGGCCGGTGTAAATCAATGTGGATGTCCCGGGAGAGTTGGGAGAACACTTTAATTCTAACGACTAACCCCCGGGCGGGTTTCTGTGCGCTCAAGTGTCATGACAAAGCGACCCCTCCGTTGATTTGGGATCAACACGATCAAAAAACCGGATCTGGAATGCACCCGTATTGGGAGAGAACACACATGCTCGCATGGTATATTGGTAGTCATTTTAGATTTTAAAGATCGCAAAAAAATGTAATAAAATGCGCATCTAAAATTAAAAAGGATAAAAATAATATATGACCTAGGATGAGTGCCTATGAAAAACCTTTTTTTTCGCTATCACAAGATATTTATTCTTATCTTACAATAAGGGCAGTGTTTTTAAAAGTAAAGAATAGAAAAAAATAATGATAAGGCCTATCAACATTAGTGTGACTTGCAGACCCCGTTTGAGGCACTCTTTCATGGCAACTGGCCATCCATCTACCGACAAGCAGTATAGTGAAAAAGTAGTGTTCCGGTATGAAGGGTAAGTAGGAGCCACTGGATCATGAGCGCAGTATAGAGCAGCAGGTTCTATGCGGTGCGTTTGTTGTTATGGGTGTTGTTACCATCAGGGGCGCAACTTGCAGTTTACACGACGTCACGAGTGACTAGGTTTTTTTTTAAGTCACTTGGATCTGCGTAACTTTGATAGTGCGAATACGATTCGACGATCCGTTGTTAAATTACTTTCGTGTATCTCAAAACAGATCGTGCCGTGCGTCGACGTCCATTCGACACCAACAATAGGCGCGTACGGCGACCGTTCCGTCCAAATCAAAATGGTATCTCTGCGATGATCATTCACAAGGCGGGCGATTCCCTCGGTGCACGGCGACGTCCCATTTCTTATTTGTGTCACAAAATCGAATCGTCGGGGGGCTCGAATGGCGTCCCGGTCGGGCCATGTGCGCGCGATCCCACGCGTAGTGGCGGCGTTGTGTGCGCGCGCGCCGCGTAGTACGCGTGTGTGCGTCCATCCACTTCCTGGTACGGTACGCCGCGAGATGCTTTATTTAAATCGCGCCTTCGTGTGCGTGAGCAACATTATATTTCCCCGTAGCGTACACGCGCACGAATATTATTACATTAACGCCGCGTGTGTCGGGCCTTTTTAATCTCTATTGTACTTCCTGATGGTGCGTAGGTGTGCGTGAGCCACTTGCCGGCGTCGGGGCGACTCTATCTCGGGGGATAGTGCGGCTGATCATGTTACTTTGTCCGGCGACGGTGCGGTCGCCGCCGCTTATATTTCGATAACGTGTCGGACGACCTGTTACTGAGTTGGTTTCGCTGTTCCGTCGGCAGCCGCTTCGTCCGGATCGTTTGTAACGTTTGTACAAAACAATGAGCCCGTGTTTGCGTTCGCGTTGGAAACAGGAAGCGTAATGTCTCGGTCGCATAACGTTCTTGGTACGAACACAATACCGGTTCCGCCGTCGTCGGCGAGACCGCCCTCGATTTCGGGAAATATTAACTTATCAATTGTTTCTTGGGCATGTTAAGAATTTAAGAACGGTTGAATAAATTCGGTATACGGATATCATATATTTATTGAAACTAACATCACGAAACCTTGAATTTAATTATTTTACTTTTATTACTTCTGTAACGGTAACAGTTATATATTTTGAAGTACAACATCCATTGCTCACAAGAACAAGCTTTATAAAATTAACACCTTTTGAGGCAACGTTACGTTTGTCATATCAGTGGACACGTTACATTTCTTGATACGATACTTGAACTAAATTGTAACGATGCCCCAAAATTAATTAAAAACATTATTAAGAACACAATTTTTGGATAGGTCGAGATTTATTTATGTTCGTCAATATCATTTGAATTTTATTTAAGCTGGCTCAGACTGCCTGGTATTGTATAAAAGTACTTGTAGATCTTTAACGTACTAGTTAACTATTACATTTTCCTTGAATATATCCGTGTTATAATAATTGTAGGAATTGAGTATTTAATTATGCTTATAAAGGTTAGGGTGATTAGTGTAATGTTGACGTTTTACGATGTATAAATGTAACGATATAGTCTTGATGACTTGATGAACCCGAGTAGGTGAGATTAATGTGTATTAAACCGAAGCTGCAACGTTTTTATTTGTCTTTCAATGATATCTCAATCAAGAACCCGGTATAACTAACTTTTATTACCAGCAATGGTGTGGTGCTTATCACTACGGGTGGATTAGGCATGTTATTTTCATTTTTTGTTTATGACGGGATAATGTTTTAGATTAAATAAAAAGATGTATAAAAACAAACAATTTTAAACAAATCGACAGCGACCGGGGAACATCACTAGTAACGCTAGTTGCGGCAAGTGGACAGATGCGGCTCTAACTGGCAGTTTGCACAAATGCAAAGGGTCCTCACCGCCGGGAGGGAGATGTACGAATTTTTCGAACGTTGACAATCCCTCCCGCCGCTCGCATCTGTCGATTTCGTCGGCCGTGGATTAGATACAAAGCCATTAATTGGTTTCGGCTAGCGAAGGGTTAGGGATCACTCATAAGCGCCACATGTCGCATTCGTAAAGTATGAAAGATTCAAGAAAAAAACTTCGGGTTGAGATAAACATTAAGTCGCGCCAATTGATAAGGGTTAGACAAGTTGAAGGTACCCGAAGTTACTAAATTAAATGATTTTTTTAATATGATGCTGTAATATAATGGTGAAAATTATAACACGACTGCCGCAAAAACAAATTTTATTATTAAGTCCGACAGTTTTTTCGTTGCAAATCTAGGATACGATACTCTCACAGCTGATATGCTGAAATCGACTCGGTTTCTTGGTTTCCGCAGCGCTTTTCTCCGAGGTATATGATAATGGTTAATCTATGTTGCCAATTATTACTCTATTAACAAGAGCCTTGCTATCGGAATACAGTACAATTCTGTTGTGCGGCGGAATAAGGGCAGAGACTTCAGGAGGCTTACCACATAAACACGGTCGTATTTGAATGAAAAGAGGCCTTAGGCTATTTTACTTTTGAGGCCCTTCCACCTCACATTTCAAGTCTGTAAATTACATGTGTATCACTCATGTGATTTACAGACTTATTTAAAGTACACCATTACTGTGATATACATCGATATATTAAATGAAACATGTTTTCATTGGTACTAACCTATATATAATCAATACAATGAAGATAAAAACAAATTCAATTCAGATAAAATTATTTCACAAGAATTGTTCATTAGACATACGCGCAGAATTTCTCCTTGTTTTCGGTTCAGTATTCTTGTGTTCATTCTTTTAATTTCGCTGACAATTTGAATGTAGGCTTTTCTTGATCTTGAAACCAGACTAGGGCCAGACTACCACTAACCAGTCAGCGGCCCAGTTACAGCCAGCTAACCCTAGCTAGCCCAGGAAAATCCGGTCCTGCACTTAAGAGTAGCCAGTAAATCAACCCATTATCCATGACTGTTACCACGCTACGTTATCACAGCTCTCGTGAAATTTTGTTACAATTCTCTTAATCTGCAAACCTGAATGTGTTCTAGTGCAAAGGGTGATGTTTCCAGCGGAATTTCTGGGCTTAGAAATGCATCACCTTATATATCGAGGTGATGAGTGCAGTGAATAAAAGCAAAACTTAAGGCTACTTTCAAGGACGTTTTGCTTATCATCAAACAACCGTTTTGCTTGTAACGTGACCTACTCAAAAAGTGCATTATCATTGATATAGCGATAAATTTGAATAAAAAAATCCCAAAATCTATCGCTATCGCAGCTTCAATCCCACACTTATGTAGTGAATTTTCGTTCGACCTTTAAGATGATAACATTATCTAATTACATGACGTAATTTATTATTGTATATTATTTATAAGTTTCTCATATAAAACTTGCACTTAGTTCACTTGGAATATTTTACCTAAAGTTGTGAAACAATTAATAGTTATCATTTCTGTTATATTGCTGGTATGGTGTCGCTTATTCGACAACGAAATGACGGATAGGTATGGTTTTTGGGGTTTGTAGTATTTGCTAGAAGTGACGTAGACTATGTGTTATCCTGAGAAAACCGTAAAAGAGGGTAAGTTACGCGATATAGAAACTACGCAGGCGGGAGTCAAGGTAACGACCGGGTATATAATTAGTAATGTGACCACTTTGCTAAGGATCGTTTGGAACTTGCATGACAAAAGCAAAGCGTCTAAGTGTAGCACTTGGTCGATAGACCCTAAAAATATCGCTCCGCTACCTAATGAGATGCTAAAGTTACACAAGACGCTTCGTCCCTTAGTCTAACAATTAAGAATGACAAATAAAAGAGTTATGTAAAGCATTACAGTGCACTGTTTTATATTCACGAAGAATACATTAATTATTGCGTAAGGAAATGTCGTATTTCCTCACCAGTAACAGATGATATCGTAGATAGACATTCGAATTAAGTTTTTTTTTTATAAACTCGATAATAATTTCGATTAGATGTGACACAGCTTCCGGATTGCGGTCGATAGTGTCGCAATATCGACATATGACTGTGTCATAATGTGATTACTTGTTACGCGTGCACTTGCGGAGGGGTTGAACCCCCTATTTCGCGTTTGAGGGGTTTCCCGCGACGCAGCCAGTTGATTGGTATGGAGGCGCGAGATGTGTCTCATTATAAATACTGTCCAGCTTCTAGCTATTTACTTCATAAAGGAACTCATGATTGAATCTCAAAGGTTTTACATATTTTAAGAAACCACGAGTAAAGACAAACAAGGTTTACATTATAATTGTTAATAAATTGCCACTTTTGGTTGATAAATTAAAAAAGTAAGGAGGAATAAAGTTGCAACCTTTTAATTAAACTGTCTCCAACCACATTTTTAGTGCTGTTAGTGCAGAAAAACTACCGGGTAGGTTTTTAGTAAGTTTGAATATCAAATTGTGTACTAGATCACAAGTATGATATAAATATTTAGATCGCGCTTCACTGCTATTAAGTATTATGTGTATAATGCTAATAAGTTGTAAGTATCTGTATGGAACAAAGCCGACTTGTTACTAAAATACTGAGCTTCTAAAAAGTAGTTACCTTACATATGTCCCCAAGCTGACATATAAGTAATTGTAAGTATATAGCACTTCTAACTAATAATATTAAAACATCTAAGCTACATTTTACATATTTGTTTAAATATTTTCTGTGGAATAAATATGTTTGGTGTCTAAAACGCGATGTTTATTTATCAAACTTAAAGGATAAAAATAAAGATTTATATTGAATATGACTTTATTACATTTTATCCAGAAATCAATATACACAAAATGCTGGCAAAGTCACGAGTAATCAAATGAAGTTTTGCTTATATACCTTGAAAGCTATTAAATTATTAATGTTATACAAAATAGAAACCTCTTTGACAGAGAAGGGTAAGTAAATGAAATCCTTATCTGAAGGTCGCAGTACAGGCGTAAAAACTATTGGCTCCCCTCACACTCGAAAACCACCCTCGGATGCGACCGTACCCTTATCAACAGGTAGTCATTTGTTGGCTCCTTTGAGTTATATATCGTACCCTACATATTTTGAACCGTCAAATTATTGCATACCTTTATTAGCCCGACTTGTTATGAAGTTCGACGAATGTTGAGGTAGATCCGGATTTTTGACGTCACTTTGACATTTGATTCTTTTCTTTTTTTTTCTTTAGCATTTAATGGTTCAACTTGCAAGGATCCCGCCAATATCTCGTCGGTGACATCAGATTTAAAAGTGCCGCTTGAATAATATTCTCATAAATCGGGTAAAGTGGTTAGGCTTTTTCAATTATTTCATTTTGATATTTTAATACGGATAATTTTAATTTTAACGTCTGAAAATGACACGTTGCGATATCTCCTGGCATTCACGGCCATTTCATTCAGACAGATGATTTACGTATGTGTTATTCTTAAGCTTGGTTAATGTTATTCTCAATCTGTAATGATTTAAATTAAAAAAAAAGATTTTTAAATTTAAATCATTACAGATTGAGAATAACATTAACCAAGAATAACACCATTCTTTCAATGTTCACAGAATTTACTTTTATGAAAAAAAAAATTAACTACACATACATACGTATTTTTTTGGAGAAGGAGGCAAAAGGGCAAGCGGCTCACCTGTCAGTACGTGATCACCGCTGCCCATAGACATTTACAACATTAAATTGTAGATCCGGATTTTTTAGAGGAGGAGGGAGAGGAGAGGATGGACTACCGGCCACCTCACTCACAGGTAGAAACGCAGAAGCAAAAACACTTCCACTTTGTGCCGATTTTCCGTGGGGCTAACTTGGAGTATTAGTTATACTGTAATACAAAATTTATCTTAAAACATCAAACTTCTACATCGATGAGGTTATATGTCAATTATTCAGCCGGTTCCTTCCTTAATACAACTCCGATGACGCACAGATTCTATGTCTTGTAATTCAAAGTAATAGATGTTTATAAGTAAGATAACACAACTATGTCTTATAATTCGAAGTAACTACAACATAGATGTTTATAATACTCGCTCACGTATGGGTAATTCAATTCATTCTCATTAAATTAAAACAATTACAAAACTGATTTTCCGAGCAGTCCACTTTACTAATATTAACAACTGAGAACACTCAGTAGCTCGATTCTAAGTCATCAATTATGACATCAATTAAAGGCGATCGAAATACTCACACCAGATGATCAGAACAATCAACTCATTATTATTATCATCTTACGTAAGCAGTTAAATAAATGTCGCTGCGTTGAACGTACAACAATGTAAATTGTGTAAACTAACACGGCGGTTATTTGGATCCGTCTTGTCGATTAACCCCGTGACTTCATGCCGTCACTGTCTAGCGCACGCGATCCAAATATATGCGTCTCTTTCGTTCTATCGCCGCTTCCTATATCGCCCCCCGCACCTTGCGTTTACGCAGCGAGTAACATCCTTATTATTACAGAAATGCTCACTAGTGATGCAACTATTATGTCAGTTCGTTCGTGATTTATTCGTAATTCACCTTTTGATCGTTTCTTTGTTAATTGTTTTATTAAGTACTAAGTACGTGCATTACTGAAAAATATTCAATGTATAATTTATAGGAAATGGTGTGACTATTTTTCCAGTTTTATTTAGCACGTTTCCTGGTTCGACGCCGGCTAATAATTTATTTATATGCATAAATACGTAATTGTATTCTAATCTTGCAGATTTTTTGTGGCCATTTTTTGTTTTTACTCGCGTTAGAATAGTTATTCGATGATAAGTAAACGTTGTTCTGTTCTATTTGTTTTTTATCTATATTAAAACAGGTAATGGGTATTTCATGAATTTTGGTGAAAGCCGTCGTCTTTCCAAAATTGGATTTTTTAAATTGAAGAATCAATTAGAAATGAATTTGATTTGACAACGAAATTATTAAATGTTCACTAAATATCAGACCATTAACTGAGGTTATTTAAATGCTGCTCGTTCAACTCCGGTAATTTAAACAACCATTTCCGGCAAGCAATATTAAACGACGTTTTAAATTGCTTAAGCTCCTTCAGCTCTTTTATATTAAAGCAAATTTGCTTTTTAACAATAAATTGAGAATCTGTTTTGTATATCCTTTGAAAACTAAATATACTGATTTCTATTATTCGCTTCGAAGTTAGTGCTTTTTCCTCATTAAAAATACAGAATATGTAGCTATTATAGTAATCACATACCGAAGAACTAATAGCGAACTAATAAAATTTTTTTGGTTTTAGACCAAGACGTCCGTATTTCAAATAATTTCTCATAAAGAATTTTAGTCAATAACAATTATTATAAGGCTTCGGATGCTTTCCAGTGTCATCCCAAATGAGTGCTTACATGTGAAATTACCTAAAACTTTGTTGTCAAACGAAAACAGGAAAAATAATTAACGAACAAGCGCTTATGCTTAGTTTTTAAATGTAATTCATAATTTAGCATATTATTGTTTAATTCAATTTTCGTTTCAGTCTATTTAAACGAAACTACAGAAGAAGTGCGACGAATTGAAAAGTTCGTATTTTTAATCTATCCAGTTTCATTCAATTCGCGCGCTATTCCTCAGCGCGCGCACAATTAGAGAATGCAGATAATATACGCCGTACTAACATTTAAATTTTCAAATGCGGCAACTCTGTAGCGCGATAAAATTATTACACTTGGCGTTACGTAAGTGAAAAAGGGCCGAACGGGCGTCACGTCATCCGCGAACCGGGGCTTTGTCCAAAGTGTGAAAGGGTTCACTCATTAGGAAGATTGCAAGGGCGCGAACGAAACTTTGAGCCCGCACTCTTACATTGTTCCTGCCCGCCAGTGTTGCCACTAGTCATTATTCAGCGAACATTCAGGAAGTTCACATTTTTCCAGAGCCAAAGAAATAACAGTGCGTGTCACAAAGCGAATGCATCCGCGAACAACGGTCCGACTGGGTGAAGTGCGACTTGCCATTACTAAGATTACTTCTCATGTAATTGGATATAATGTGTCGTGTTTGTTGATGAAAACGCATTTTTATTACATAGCTAGTAGAAGGAATAAATTATCGGTTTGCAACAATATTTTTTAAAATTTTAATGTTTTTATTGAAAATGTATTATGTCTCTTTCAGAAATTTATCTTCTTGTACTTAAAGTAGAGAGAGTCGTAGTAGTGTCCGGGTGCTCGCTTGTAATTCAATATACTCGAACAACCTGAGTTAAAACCCCGGTGCCGGCACCAATAAATTTGTTAATTTATAATTAACAATTTTAAGTACTGATTTACTGTGAAGGAAAACATCGCGAGGAAACCTGCATATTTAAGAAAACAATAAAAAAAATTGTGAAGTCCGCCAACCCGCAATGGGGCCGCGTGGCGGTCTGTGCCCTTATACTTTCTGTATAGAGGAGGCCTGTACCCAGAAATGGGACACATATGTAACTTTACTTTTTTACATTTAAAGTTATCATTTTCGATTTCGTGGTGTTCTAACTAAGAAGTAATAAAAATATCCACGATCAGTTTTTTTTGTTCAATCAGTTTATACACAAAAAGTTTAGTCTCTTTGCACCTTTCACAGTTCCCTTGGGGAAAGACCTCAGTTAATTTACTGTGTTCCGGTGTAAAGGGATATCCTATTAGGCAGGCATACTATAGGTATGAGGCAGGGAGATATTTCATCCAATGTCTTTGGGTGTCCACCGAACGACTGAGCCAAACATTGTTTAGAATAGTTTAGTCAGTTTAAAGCGCACTTGGGCTTGCATGGTTACGGGCAAGTATGTTGTTAAACATTAGACGGTCGACCTGTTCGTTTTGTTAGCAAGCATTAAAAAACATTACATTACGCACGGGGAAGGCTTTGAGCCACAATGTGTACAGTACTTTACTTCTAACATAATACTTTTGGAAACGGTATAATAAATTATCTACGATGTGTGTATTAGTATTT
This sequence comes from Eurytides lysithous rurik, assembly GCA_018247575.1. NCBI lineage: Eukaryota > Metazoa > Arthropoda > Insecta > Lepidoptera > Papilionidae > Eurytides > Eurytides lysithous. The sequence continues at coordinate 12,935 of DWHO01001333.1, forward strand.
GGTGATATAAATTTATGTGTCACATCCAGACATCTCAAGTATGCGCTCAAGATCAGTTCTAATTATATTTAGTTCGCTTTATATTTAATAAGCAACGTTTGGCACAGCCACGAATAATGACAAATCGTTGTTCGTCTGAAACTTCCGCGGTTTTTGCCGCTTCCACGTTAGATATATAAATGGTTATATACACATGTCTCAACGTAAAAAAAACACGCCATGTTTTTGATCATAAATACAATGCTGGTTATTTCAAACCACGGAAGAGAGAGAGAGATATTGAGAGAGAACAGTTTTTTCTGTTGCCTGTAGAAGTACATATGAATGTCTGGTAAATGAGGTATCTAATATAATTCTTGTTCAAGCCTAACAATGCAACTGTAATATCAATCTGCCTCTACATTTTGCTCAAAAGACTGCTCCTGATAAGATATTTTGGTCAAAATGAAAAAAAAAAATACTGGAAGGCCAACAGGTCAGTAGAATGACGCGATATAGATACTAACTCTAACTAGATCACTTCAAGTAGAGTTAAACCTCGATGGTGATTTAACTGATCTATATGTATATATTAATAATTATAATGTCTACATAGTAAGTCTTATTGACGCATGTCAAGAAAGGCCATCTTAACTATATTAATCGTAATAATAGGAGAGTTCCTTGGTGGGTCTTTTTTAGCGGATCGGTATGATTATTGGCAGAAATTATTTTTGAAATTCAAGAACCTTTGTGAATTAGCGAAATAAAAACTAAACACTATTCGAAATCTAAAAATACACGAGAGGGAAAGCGCGATAAGAATTAAGTAAGGAATAAGTCGTTTGCGTTCGACTCAAGACGCTGAGTCGCGTTCGATACGATCGAGGCGGGCCAAGATTGCTATGAAGCAGGAAGTGAGGTGGGAAAACGGCGTGGCGTCACTCCAAGGTCACTTCGGCTACATCCATCCAGTACACGTCGTTATGGCAGGCCTCTTGTCGCCTCGCACGTACATAGCGATCCGTCATTGTTTCGCAATTCGTAACGTCTGGTACGTACGTACATTTGAATAAACAAGCGTTGGAAAAAAAAATCAAACAAAACATTGCTCATTAGAGATTCGTTACTTAAACATAATATTACAAATTGTGGAATGAGGGTAAAATGTAAATATAAGTAAGCCATTCCTGTGTCTTTTTTATGTCAGAGTTCGTAAAGTGAGAGTACGATGTTTGGGAATTTATTTGCTGTAAAATAAACTTTACTTGGAGTATATTTTGTTCAGTTTTGACTGGCTCGATGATGTAGCTTCGATGTAGGTTAATGCTCCTGACTACAACGCCGAAGATCATTTCAAGACCCAGGACAAAATATTTATGCGACGAGCAAAAGTATTTGTTCTATGCCTGGATGTAAACTTGATATATAAGTATGCATTTAAATACATAAGTATAAATATCAGTCGTCTGGTTATCACAATAAAGACTCTGCACAGTTTGGGTTCGGACGGCCGTGTGTGTGAAGTCCAAGAACAAAATATTATTTCCTGATCATCCAGATCTATAGTGAGTTAGCAGTTGGACTGTAAATAGGTTGTCTGATTATATTACGAGGAATTGTAATAAAGGGAGACGAGACGAGCAAATCGGACGTGCGATCCACAGTTTCAATCAAAATATTTAATTGAGTGAATACTACGAAATTCTGGGCTCTGCATTTTTATTCAGAAATTTCCCTGAAGCTGTTGCCGATTGAATTATATTGAAACTTAGTACTCGAATATTGCTTTTGTGCCGGAATAACGAATAATTCCCGGGAGGATTCTGTATAAGAGTAGTAAAGACTGTAATAATTTGTATTTCTAGTTTTATATTTCGTAAAAGTATATTAAGTACTAATGTTTAAAGAAAAAAAGAAGACGACTGCGAGTCTTTGGCGAACCGTTTTTCTTAATTCGGCAAATCGGGTGGCCGGAGATATCTGTGAAGAAGAATGCATAATGTATCTTACGTTATGCTTTTTTTTTTAACGCGGGCATCCTCATCGATTACAGCGGCCGGCCCACTTATGGGATTCCATCGCTATGCATCGCATTATGGACTTTGCGCCTTGTGTCAGTCCGCCTCCACCCCATTCAATGGCAGGTACGCGAACAATAGAGGTGAATTTCGTTCAGGCTAAAATATTAACTTTCGCCACAAAGGGAAACATTATATTTCCAGCGCGGGGCGCTCCTTCGCTTCCGAACAAAAGCTTGAATGGGAAGCGAAGTGGTAAACAGTGGTAGCTTTTTGGATGGTACGCGGAGAGGTGTCTTTTGTTAGTCGCGGCCCGATGCCCCGTGATGCGGAGACATTTAATGCGAACGTACTATGTACTCGTATTCTTGTTGTTTACATTTCGATGTGTTTATTTATGAAATACTAGGTATTGTTGGCGTTATCTCTTATGCTGTGTGCGTTGCATAGATAAAACGTAATTTGTCTATGTCATTTTTTTTTGGAAATGATGCCGTTTCGTTGATGCGTTTAAAAACAACAAGACAAATAAATTATTATTGAAAGAAGTGAGTAATTCAAAAAGAAAAGATCAGTGAGTAAATTTTTGACCATCACTCTGCGCACGTACCGACATCTATTTTTTTAAAACGTTAAAAAATCTCCCAAACAACAATAATATATAATATAAATAGTATTTTGTATATATTACTTACGACAAACGTTAAAGTCGTAAGTATATGTATCTAAATCACAATATTCCTTTTCATACAGTGGAGTCCGCTGAGATATCGAGTTGGGTGTCGTCCCGCTTGGGTGCTCTTTCTGGGTTGCACTCGCCCAAGCGGCACCGCACCGCTGCCCATCACTTGCCCC
>DWHO01001334.1:0-15787 GCA_018247575.1 Eurytides lysithous rurik
GTTTTGGAATGATGGATATTAACTTTTGATTTCGTATTATTTAGCCTTCGATTAAATTCGTTCACAATTTTTAACTACGAAAGCCTATTTAAATTTTCTACGAGTGTTCCAAGTGCAAGGTTATGTATCATAAATTAGAATAAATTGAGGCAATCTAACGCCTCTAATGTTTCACAATGAAAAATTATTCGTATTCGTTAGTAAAGTTTCTACTTGCAAATTGTACCAGACTATTCTATCGAATACATGTAGTTTTTACTTGCTAATTATATCACATTTGAAAGTACTAAGCGGTGCAATAAAGTAAGTTATTTAGAAAGTATATTTCTTATTAAATCAACAAGAGATATGTGTGACGCATGACAGTGTACAATAATTTTATGTAAGACATTTCCGTACGATAAAATTAGTTCTTTAGTTCTATCTTTACTTGGTGAATTCTTGTATATACCCGAACACTGGCTTAATAATAAGAAATGACAGTGGGCCTTGTAATACTGATTTTAATTACCACGGGGACCAGGAGTAAATGAAAGAAAACATTTTATTACTTAAGACGTCATCCTACTAATGTTATAAGTTTGAAAGTTTGTTAGCTGGCAATGTGTTTTTTTTTATAACTGATATATTTTTATCTATGTCTCAAGATCCATTCGCCGTGGGCACAAGCTAGTGGAGAAATAAAATTTATGCGACAAACATTGACTGTTTAATGTCACTAGCAACATCGCTAACGGTTACAACGTACCCTAAAAGTGCCAGAAAACACGTAAGCCGTAAATGGGCACAAATGTTTAACCTTCTTATGGTTTCAGCTTAAGAGGGGACGATGTCTCCGGAAATTATTTCCTTACTTACGCTTGACGTTTCAGACGATCGTCGATCGTTTTTTTTTAATCAAAGAATGCAAACGCGTTCAGTTTGTCTGTTATACCACGGTGCCATTTAGTGTTTTTAACTAACAAAAAAATTAAAACCTATATCCTCAGGCACCGGTCACCGATGGTCTATTTACCTATGATCAATAAACTTTAACACAACTGCTTTGTAATATAACAACTAGCGGTGGTTTGGTACTTTCCGAGGCGGTAGAGACCACACTTTACAAAAAGAATTACCTGATAAGGATAAAAACATAGCTTTTGTCTTGTTTTAATAAACAAATAAAATCTTTGTTGCAAAAAATATGAGTATTTGTATTCTTAGTATCGTAGTATTACAAAGAATAATTTTTATGACTAGGCATTTTTTCTTTATCAAGCTAGTTAGTCTAGTCAGCCCCCTACTTGGTAACAATTGTTTTTCATTATTATAATGCTGCTATGTTTCATCAACAAACTCGTCGATATCATTTCGTCTATCCGAGCATGCATACTGTGTTGTACATAAAATAAATCCTGTTTACCAAAAATTCCCTTTTAATAATACTTTTATTTTTGTAGCAAACTGAATTAATTCAATTCTACCTTTGTGAAATATAACGTTTTATGAAAACATTGTAGACACAATATCAAAATTCGGTAGCACAATTGTGCATATACATTAGTACTGGAGCAAACCTAACTTTAAAAGATTAAATGCCGGAGGCGTTTACTTACAACAATAATAAATATGTTGAATACATTATTCTACTATCTGATGATTTCATAAAATATTTAATATTATCGTATATGAGTAGTGTGTCGTTGATTTTCTTTTAAAAGTAAAACAATTACTGTTAAGATAAAAAACATGTTACAAACCGTCAATAGACTTATAAAACAAAGGTATCTGTAGACATACGGCTTTACTTTCAAAAGATTTGTTATCGTTTATTTCTTAAACAAAAGGAGAAATATCGCGGCTCCATAAACACATTCGCTAGTATTTCATCTGCTGAAGTGCAATAAAAACGATAATAATCGAGGAGGCTCGTACTCGCATACTTACATTGAAGGTCGTCACGTCGCGTATAAACGCCAGCAATCTAGTTATGAAGAAGCAATAACAGTGTATAATTAGCTAACGTATACGTCTAACGGACTTTATTCATTCTAACTACTGTGTAGATAACTTATATACAATTTATGTCCAATCGAATTAATCTGATAATATCATTCCTTCATTTATAGGACCTTATTTATTTCCTTCTATATTTCTCTTTTATACCATGATCAAATTATAAAGGTTGAAATAGCGATTGTATATTTATTGACTAACGAATAGCAATAAAATTTATATCGATGTGTAGCCGCTTCGTGCACTTGTCTGGTATTACTTGGACTTGCGTTACTAATTTGATTGAACGGGTCGAAATGGTGTCTGCATATGTATTACCTTAAAAAGTAAATCGATTAACGATTGCTTCTTTAACATAAAAAAATATGTATGTTTAAAGTTCCCTCAGTAATTCTTAAGATATGAAACCAAAGCGGCGGAACGTCTATTGGGTCAGTTAGGGGTTTCATATAATATATATCACATATAAATTACACTTAGCAGGTTTTCACAGCAAACCCCGAATATTATATATATAAATTAGTCCTAAATGTTTTTGTTGTTGGTTGGAGCAATGCACACAAGCACAAATATTGGCATTTATATAATTTTATACTTCAGTCCTAGTGAACTTTCAAACAATCTATAAAAGTAGCCTAGCAAATAAATTAAAAAGCGAGTTTTTTTAGTTTGTCACAATTTTAAGCAGTAATATAAAGGTGGTTCGATGTGTTTGTTGGTGCAGGCCTAGTATTAGAAACGAAAGTGCGTACAACAATCACGATCAAAAAAGATTAGACGAGCTCACATCGTTTAAACTTTGACGCTTAGTAAAATACCTAAGAATCACCTAAAATTCAATAATACGTCTATTTCTCCTTCCGCAACGTTCCGAGAAATCCGTGCTGCGACCGGACTGTAAGTGAATGCTTTGCCTATTGTTCTCGTGGTCGCTCCGTGCGTTGCGGTGGTATTGTGTTGATACGTGGTCTCTGTGTCCGTAAATCTAATGCGCTAGTTATATTTCAGGGCAATTTTCATTTCGAAAACATTGGTCTATCGACGGTGATTTACGTAGATAATAATAAACTACATTACTTCGTGAACTATGTTTATACATTTTCCAGTTTAATTATATCTTACATAGATCTTTATTTACTGAACGAAGTGATAGATTTGTCACAATTTTTGTTATAGCTTTAGTATTTGGTATATACTATACTCTATATAATCTATTTTTCTTCATAATTATATTAGCACTTACGCAATACATATTACTCAGAATAATCCAAATGCACTTAAGCGAAGTCCACTAATAGGACGAAGTAGATGATCGCATAATTGTGCTATCAAGTACAATCTCTTTTATGTTATCGATCATTTATTTTATTTGTAACACCAGATATAAATATCAAATACAGGAAAGGTGTACCTTTAATTTGTTTCAAAAACTTTAGTGTGCATCATTCGTGTTTTAATAAATTATATTACATGATTTATTAAATATCCTTATTCAAACGACGAACGATTATACATAAATAAATTGACTTTTTGTTATTTAGCATTTAAATGTATTGTTTTCGGAATTAAGCGCTGCTTCTTTATATGGCGTTCGACGCGCAAGCGATCATTTTTTGCGAGAGACCCTTCGCGGATCCTTCTCCAGCCTGTATAATGCGCGAGCAAGGAGGTTTAATGAAATGTTCCATTTATCTGTGTTTGTGCGAGAGAGAGGGAAGCGGGTTTAAGGACGATGACTGTTAAGTGCGATTTTGAAAAAAAAAGCAAGCAGATATGCAAAACCGGGCTGTTTCATCTATCATATTGGAGCGTGATAAGATCGAGAATTCAATGAAGCGTTTCGATTGTGTCGTGTTTCGTTCGAGTTGAAACTGGATGCCAGAATTTTTGGGCACACCTGGCTGAGGGCACACGCGTTAACCGTTAATTGTATTGCTTGTCGGATCGAGTCTCGTGTTACATACTAATTTAAATATATAAGAATTTTAAATTTCGAATACACCTAAAACAATCTAAAGCAGGCGTTCTATATATATTAGCAAGACGCTGAAATAACGCCTTAATATAAAACTACCGGTACAATGATTAATAATACTCATAAAATTAAACTGAGTAAGTGACACCACAATGACCTGATTTGAAAAAAAAATTACATAATAAAGATTACTGTTCACCGTCTTTGATTTTTTTTTTTTGCGGTTTATTACTTAAAACTAAGTTAACGGATATCTTCACTGCCTTCTATCGATGCTATAATATAATTGTAAAGGTAAAAATGGTGTCGGAATGTTTGTCACTTGAACGACTAAATAAATATCAATAAAATTGCATAGTTGCTTCTTTAACTTGAAATCTGAAAAATATTTTTTTTTGAATTTTCAATCGATTGAGTAGTTCTCGAGATAACTATCCAGGAAAACTGCTGGATCAGTTCATTACAAATATGGCGGAGAATCAGTAGGTTTTATAGTATAAGAATTATTGTATGACTTGAAATCGCCTAAACGAGCACTAGTTTACATTTGGTATCTCGCCAACAGCTTTTTCGCACCGTGTAGCGAGTTCAATCTCATCACGAGACAAAACTTTATTCCATCCACAAATAGTTATTTTTGGTCTGAGTATACACGTATCCATGAACCATTATTATATGTTTAAAAATGTAATTAGATATAGTTACGGATGTTTTTTTTTTGTTATAAGTGTAACTTTAACTATATTTAAAGAACCAACACAAACGCATCAAAGAGTAAAAACTCATAAATAAGCCCGTATACTAAGTTAATTTTTGCTCGATAAACGGCACAGCCGCGGGTGAGCTCCCACAGCTTCCCATGGTCCCCTCATTGTTTCAACATGGGGTGTAATACAATAATGCAAATCTCCGCTTCCATCGATCAAAATGTATAGTTCTACTTAATCCTAGCAAAAAAATGTGTGTGCATTGAGGTTATTATATTTTTTTCATCATATACTTTCACTTGTACTGCTGGTAATGTTCTTATTTATTCCAATGGGTAAAAAAATAATTCTATTATGAGATTACCGAGTTAGTTATTGTTAAAAAAAAGTCTATATAAGCCTATGAACAAATTCATTAAAATTTGTTTTTGTCATAGAATATTTGATTCATAGTAAGTGGAAAGTAATGTAAATTTATTATAAAATAGTATTTTTTTCTACGTCCAAATATTAAATGATCTGAATATAATACTATTGTCCAATTTAAAGATTCGTAACCGATTTTTTAATATTTTGCAACCAAATAATGTTATTATAAAAAAGGAAATAAGTTATTTCGTATATCTTAAATAGTTGATAAGGGAAAAAATAATGGACACAATATTGTCATCGAAAGTAAAATCAGTCCGGACCAAATGTTTTGTGACAACATGGCCAGTGTTATACAGGCTCTAAGCATAAGAACTGGTCGCAAAAAATGGTCGCCCGGCAAGTCTAACAAGACGTCTCATGCAATGACGCATTGTTTAGCACGACGGATGGGTTTCCGCTCTAGAAGATCGACGGCGCGTGTATTGTTTAAAAAATGATTTAAAATATACAATTCGTTACAAGCTATACAAGTTTTATGCCACAACAACAAAATGCTATTAATTATATTATATGCTCACTTACTAAGATAATGGCTACTTTTACGTGTAAAATGGACGCAAAACTACTATTTTTTTTAATATGTATGTTTTGGAATAGTTAATCGAAATTCATAATAAAAATTAAATATTTCACTTTTGTCTATCCTAAGCTCGTAGACATAGAGGTAGATAAAAGTGGAAGATTACAAGTGTAGAACTCGAATAATACGTAATTACGTATTATTCCAGTGCAGTATTTCCCTCAATGTCGACTGTTTCGAAATCTACTTTTCTTTTTTTTTGTTAAGTAATGTGCGAAAGATATTATATCCGTGAAATAAGATCATTGTAAAGGTATCAGTACTTCATTATTCAAGTCATATTTTCTAGGTAGACTCGTAGCTAAATCAGTAACAATATTGATTTGCCCCGAACCGGACACAACTGTACTGTGGGAGACTGAGGTTCAATTTACCCCTTATTTCTCGAACGTTCGCATTAATGCCATGTACGTGTCCTGTATGAAATTAGGGTGCAAACAAACTACTCACCCCCTATGCGACTGTCGATGTGCTTGGTCCGCTCCATCCATCAAAATAATCAGTCGTGTATTATATTTACGGTTATATACATCTGCTGTGTTAACATTCACTGATTATATAAATTTAATTAATACTGAAGTTTGTACTAAAATTATGCGGCAATTTTCTGCATATTAAGTCCGTATATCAAGTCTTTGGACATTGATTAGTTAATATTATATCGTGCCTAACGAATGGTTAATATTGAAATTGGAAATATGTTATACTATAACCGTTATTAATGAAGCATTATGATGAAATTGTTATCGAGGCAACTTACCGGTGTTTTAAACAGTAAACTTTACCTTCTGTTTTTTTTTTTTTCAGTAAAAATACGTAGAGCATAGAGTCATCCTAAAGAGATGTTGTTCATATTAATCAAAATAAAAAAAATAAGTTCGGGACTCAGTCAATAATTTTTTATATCGACAATTATATTAAAAATCAGTTTTGCTTTAAAGTTTAATCTTAGAAAATCATGTATTTAGATCTCAATGTGGACCTTGCAACTTGTTCTGACAGAGTTAGATCTCTGTTTTGCCTCCATATGGTAAAATGTATCGTAGCGCGAACAAAGACTTCGAACATTTGGACTGGGATCGGGGGTATCGGGAGTTTTTGATCATTCCTCCCGTGGCGCGGGAAACATAAATACAAACGGTGAAGGTAGAGTAGAGTAATCCGCAGGGCGTTACCGTATTAATCTGCACACGAATAAATACTACATCTTGGTCGGCCGGCTTGGCATGAAGAAAGTACACCTGTCCCGCTCGCGCTTACGGGATTTCCGCAAGCGGGAACGGGACGGGCGCCGAAGGGCCGGAATCAATACCACATGACAGCGGCCGGTGTTTTATTTTGTTGGAGACACCGTTTTGTTTGTGTGCGCGATGTGTAACGCGGGGCGCGGATGTACCGGGCGGCTGTGCGCCCTGAAAAATTGCGTTGCGACTTTTAATCGATCGCTCTGCGACGGGGCCATTACTCATGCTGCTCGCGATTAATCCGCGTATCTCGGACTGCGCGGAGGACGATTTAATTTTCAACTGGCCCGTTTTATTACTCTAAATACGCCATCTAGGGACCGTAGCTGTCGGCCGTTTTGTCTTAAATAAAAGTGCTATAAGAGAAGGCGCTGCAGTCGTTGAGCCGCTATCCATGTTTTGTATTATAAAACATTTTTAAATTTTAATTTGATAAGGTTTCAAATAGCCTTTATGAATTTGCTCTACTTTGTTAATGAATACCCAGTTTATGTGTATATAACAGCATTTCTATGTATTTAGTACAAGTTTATCAGCTTGGGTTACTAATATAAGGGATCTATAACCCTAATTTTGCATTTAAAAAGGTATTTAATGACCGTTAAGGAGGGCTGCAGTATAACGGAAGGATAGAATTAATAAATCATTAGCTATACCACATAAGTACGTGATTGTAAAAGCGTTTCACTCAAAACTAATTAATGCGTATACACTTTCAAACTAATTACTTATGAGTAAATTATAAATCAGATGTTGTAGATGGAGTTGTTTTGACATCCTTAAATTCGGATGCAGATCTCAAGTTTATGTATAAAAAAATTTTTGAAATAAAATGGCGCGTCATAATCGTTCAAAAATAATGTAATCTCCTTTTCAGGTTTATGTTTATTATGCGGATATTTTTATGTTATGAGTTATGATGAAATTTGATATGTTAATAATTTTTTATATAAACTGCACTAGGGAAAAACCCATTTTTTGTAGATGAAACAAATTTTATTCCGTTTGTAACAAATTTTGTTCTTTCCGGCAGTAGCGCAATAGCAATTGGCGAAGTGACCAAATAATCCAATAAGCCATCCGTGCTATTCTCAAATTTAAAAGACATTAAGGACACTCGCTATCATAACATTGATTAATTTTTCAAGACAAACTTTCAAAAGATTCTTATTATTATTCTGAACACAGTATCAACAATATTGTCTTGAGTAAAGCATCCGCGCTACCATTTTCGGTGTTTCTTAAATCTAGAAAAATAATGTTTTAAGCTTTTTGGTGGTACTTGGATGTTACCTATATTTTGCCAAGGAAAGTACTCTTATTCACATCCTATTTTATCTACGATTCTTGAAAGTAGAAAATCTAATTAATTCATTGGTCGCACAGTCCATCATAGCGCCAGTCGATTGATTTTTGCAGATGTCCAAATCGATGCGGAGTATCCGCAATTGTGATGAAAATGTAGTCTATGTTACTTTATCGCCGATCAGCTCCGTCGCTGTTTAAAAGGAGAACAAATCAATAAACACAAATACATATTTGTGATGATACCTCAACCAAGGGATATTGTAATTACTTAAATCATAAGCTTACAATTTTAAGAACTCTATAGGTTTATTTCATATCTTGGTACCGAAATGACTTATAAATAGTAAATAACAATACAAACTTAATGGGCAGCCGTGCCCACATGAGTCATTCAAAAATCGAATATTACGCAAGGCATCAATTATTTACTGTTGTTCCACGTAACGGCAAATCATAGGTACTTACAATCGAGCGTTCAAAGTAATTTGACGAAATTGGGGTTGCTTTACAGTGGGGTGGCGTGGACCCCACTGTTACTAAAATTTGTCAGCGACGCGCAATATGAGTGCGGCGGCTGTTTCTTTAAATTTCGAACACAACAAATGATCAAATAAGGCGGTTATAGCCTAACTATAACCTAATTATTAGTAAAATCGTCATTACAGCCATTATTGCCCACCGCTAAACACATATATTAATCTCTAAGATAGCCTACATTAAAATGTCCTAAGCCTTCATAGACTAAAAAGTAATTGTCTAATTGTAAATCAGTTTTGATCCATCAAACTTTATAAGATTTTAGTTCTAATACTTTTCATGAATAGATAATAGGGAATGATTGCGTCGCATGTTGATATTTTAATTCTCGTTTCCGGCTTTTATTTAGGCAAACTGTATTAAATGACTTCTCTAAATTATTATCTATCTAGTATTGCTATCCTGATGTTTTTGCCCAGGCTTGTTCTATATTGAACGACAACAAAAATATTTCACGTTTTTGTTGTTAAATGTATCAAAATATTGTGATTTGCATGACCTGCGTTCTTATCAATACTAAAATACAATATTTCTAAGATATTTTAGTACATTGCTTATAGCACGTGAGGGCCGCGTGGTGAACTATGGTATAATTCTCGTGTACAGAAGTTGCCTTTGCTCAGTTATAGGCCATATTTTTGTGAAAAGACCTCCATTTACGTAGCCGCTGTATTCGCGTTTGTTTATTAGTCATGCGCAGGCAAAACCATTAAGACCGCGATATTATTAGAGTCCCGTAAATATTGGCACTAATCCAAAAACTTTTACATTCACGTCGTCAATCATCGTTTGGTACAACCGAATGGTTTAAATTCTCGAACGGAAACTAACCGTTCTTATATCTTTATAAATGCTTCGCGCTTTAATGTTTTAATACGTAATACGTTTTGAAATTCCTTGAGTTTTACCAGTTAAGTTATTTTCTTTAGATTTACAATTCATAGACTGACTTTACCGTGGATGTTGTAAATCCAAATATATCATCTTCGTCACAAATACTTTTAATTAAAAATCTCCGCCAAAGGATAAACAAACAAAAAAAATTTTAGACTTGTAACATCAGTAAGAATCCTCAATTTGTAAATACAATTTTGTTTGTATTGAAACTTGTCCCTCCTGTTAATCGTGTTTCTTTCCCCTGCATTGAACAACGTTCGCTAATATACGAATCTTTTGTTGCAGAAAACTGGATTCGCGAGCATGTGTTAAGTGACGTAAGTGCTGTGTGAGTGAAGTGGGTGAAGTGACATGGAGTGAAACAATGTGCGTCGCAAGCATCTCCGGCCTATTGTGCCTCGGTTTCTGAATGATAGCTACCACTCAAGGTGAGCAAATTCCTGTGCACGTTAATGCTTTTTAAACTCTTGCATCCTCTTTTCTAACTAAACACCTCTGTAAACAATGTTTATTATACCTTGAATAAGCAGCATTTAACACTAGTGGTATAAAAAAAAACCCACCACGTTAGCATATTGTCGTCATTGGAAATCCATTGAGAGTAAGTACGAAGTAAATAAAAAATTGTGTAAACGATTAAAAAATGTGAAAAGAGTATGAACTGCCAGTATGTAGTAGTCTGAAAAAATGTAATAGAAAAACATGGTGTAAAACAAATGCTTCGACTTCTTGGTACATCAATAAGATGTCTACCACTACCAATCTATTTCTTTTTAAATAGTATAACTCTTAAAGAGTCCGCCTGGGGTAGTACAGTTCAGCATTGCCTGTTCCCTATACGGATCCTCCGCCAAGTGATGATGTGTTTCGGTTTGAAGGGCCTCTCCTCACAAATAAATTAGTCGTGTAGTGTCGCACACTATTAGGTATATAAGGTATACGATAAGATCGTGATCCCCTTAATAATAAGAAAAAAATAAACTTCTAAGATATAGTTCTATTAGTATTTAGGTCAAAAAGGCTCGTGTATACAAAAAAGTTATGTAGTAATCACATATAACTTTATACATGTCCTGGTATCATACATGGCTCTCTCATTTATTTCTCAAATGCACGCGGCATACTAGCTAGGCAGGGATTGCGCAACGAGGCCAAAGTGCCCTTGTTTATCATGTTGTTATTAACTGTACAAAATAACACCTGTGGGTAATGAAAATCATGAAATTAAACTACCTAAAGATATTATTTGCTTAACTCTCTTGCAAACATTAGCATTTTATTTTTGCTGAAGTATGACATAATTCTTATGAGTTAATCTATTACGAATAGTTTAATTAAAAAAAAACTTGATGAAGACTAATGTTTAAAATAATTGTTATTGTAGTAATTGTAAATGATTTTATATTTCATTTATGGTTGGTTGTTTTTGAATACGGTATAGTCTATCATATATCTATCGTATATCAGTATCATATATAAAATATCGTATAAAAATAATAAAACGATCAAATTTTATCCCTTAGGCTATTATGAGATTACTTTATTAATGTGGTAATTAGTAGAGTATATTTGTACATGTAGTACATGCCTCTATATATTAAACCGTAATATAATTCCGTATTATTTACATATTGTGTTAAATATATTAACATTGCCTTTATACGCTTTGGAACGAAAAACAAACGCTCCGAACTAATGAGAAGGTTTATGTAAGAATTAGAACGTGGCTTCTTAACCTGCAGCTTTTACAGCGTTCACTATGTAGAGGCGAAGGGAATGAATCGTCCATAAGTTTAAATCAAGGAAAAATCAGAGTGACATAAATCGATTGCTAATTGAAGATTATATCTTATTGTAATACGTTAGGTCTGGTTGTCCATGCGAAATTAAACAATGTAAAACTTAAAAGACGTGATAAATGTTTTTTACAATAAGACTAGGATTTTTAAATAATCACATATTGTGACATTAAAATGCTGTTTTAAAAAGTATTTGACAGTTAGTTAAATATAACCCCGCAGAGGTAAATACACTTTGATACTATCTGTCGCGAAGTAATTTTATTAGATAATCAGTTATTGAGGTTTTTTATGCAAATTTTGTATACTCATGTTTCGTATACTTTGTACTATATTAGGAACTACGCATGATAACTATGAATGATAGCTCATTCATATTATTTTTACAACTTTAAATTCGTTCATTTAATGTGTTAATTCTTTTACGTGGGACAAGTATTGTTTTTTTTCTCATTATTAACATATAAATAGTGTATATATGTGATTTAAAACAAAAACAAACTAATCCATCGAAATACTTATATAGCTCTATCTAACATTAAGATGAAATCCCTGGCTACCCGAATGGTTATTAAAAAAATCGACATGCTTAAAAAAGAACCAGTTGAATCGCTTTCGTCCAAAGCAAATAAAGCGTTTCCGTCGTTTAGATGGAGGCAGAATAAACAGACTCTATCGATCAGCGGCCCTTCGTCAAACGGTGTGATCTAGTTGCCGAAACGCGATGGTCGTTAGGTAATTTCCTCAGAACTGGCCTACATACAGTTCGGTACACCGATGTACTGCCATTCGTATATTTGGGAGATTGTTTCGTAAATACATTGTAAATATTAAATCATATATTGATGATATTCGTAAATATAAAGGAATGATTTCACAGCAAGCTTATCTATGAATGAATTAATAAAACTAATTTATAGGTTTTAAACACTCATAAATTTTGTTTAAAACACGACGTTCTGAAGCTCACGAAAATTTCGAGGATTGAAAAACGATTTAAAACAAAATTAAAACACTATAGAATCCATAGATTTGCTCAATTCAAAGATGTGCGGTACTCGCGAAACAAGAAATTATCAACTATCAATGTCAACCATAACATTGCAGTTACGATTTTATGACCGCAAGTTAGACAAAATTATAAAAGAAATGATTAGGTCTTGACACAATGACCTCGAGTTCAAATTCGAGCACAATCATATTTGTATCAAAAATTCGAAACAAGAAAAAGACTTGTATGTAACTTGAGCTTAAGCATCGTTTAGCAGATGTAATATTTTCTGTATGTAGGGTGTACTGATTCGTTTACTTAAATTGCGTTGCAAATGATTTGTAAGAGTATTTTTCTAATACGTAATTCCGTATATAATAGCTATTTACATTCCTGCATATAAAATAATTGTTAGTGACCAGGTTTAATGCATTTTATATATTACAATGAAATTAATAAGATACGAGAGTGCAGGTAAAACCGTGCTAAGAAAAATAAAACATTACCAAACGTGATTACTTTAATATCCGATTAAATCTTAAACTAATTCAAACATCTTGATCAATGCCGATTGTTAAAAGTTATACGAATCGTCTGTTCGTATAGTGTAAACGTTTATTTGATATTATGTAACTCTGTACTTGACAACGATTTAGTAAACGTTATCAACACAAATGACGTTTGCACAAACCTTTTACGAATAACTTTTAGCACCATAAACATTAACAGCAAACTCCTAAGACACGTTTATTATTCTTATATGCTAATTGGAGAAGTAACTGTGCGACGGTGTCTTAGTTCAACGACAGATAGCAGGCGTCGTTACGACTTTAGACGGATTTCGCTGCGCTATTCGGAATAACGTTAGACGTACCGTTATGTACGTTCATGATGCGTCCGATACCAACCGATCTACATTGACATGTCGCGATTTTTTTTAAACGGTGGAATATAAATACGTCGTGGGTTATTTGAGGTCGTATGTTATTAAAATTAAGCCGTTTACAAGGAACAATAGAACAGATTCATATGTGGTCTCTGCAAAATTTTAGTAGAGGCAACATTATGTTAGCATTGGTAATTATTCTGCTGCCAAGCAATAATGCGCAAGCATTACTGAGTTCCGGTTTGAAGGGCAAAGATTCCCGAAGAACACTGGGCATAGAGATACAACATTTATATCTAGGTTAAGAACGCAGTGCAGAGCTACTTTGAACTGCATAGTTTGAAACACCCAACGGCACTGTGCTTCTATGGGTAAATTTTTCAGTGTCTTTTAACGTTCGACGTCCAACTATATTTCTATAATCCTAATTTCATACAAGAAGCCGCACGTGAAAACTTTAAATGTTTAAGTAGAATATATCTAGTGTTGTATTTACACGTATTGTACAAAAAGTATATGTGAATATAACAGTGACGTGGTTATTGGGGTCAACGTGAGGAAATAAATTTTCGTCAATTCATGTTCGATTTTTTGTTTTTCTCAATGTATTTCATTTATTTTTGATGAATTATAATTAGTTGTGGGCAACAAGCTATTATATAAAATATAACAGTTTTTTAGAAGTCAAAGTCAAAATTCTTTATTCAAAATTGGATTGGTTCACAATCACTATTCGACGTCTTGATTCTACTACCTGTTTGGACAAAAAAGTCGCAATCCTGAGAAGAACAGGGGAAAGAAACTCAGCGGGACTTAACCTCTCTTTTTTTTTAAAGAAAAAAATTACGTTGACAATTTTTGTAATTTGAATCTTGAAACAGCCAGGCTATGCACAAATCATTCCTATGATGTGCTATCCTCAATGAAATCATTTACTGTATAATAACATTTACCAAACGTCCTTTTACATTTTTTTTAAATTTGGCAACAGAAGCTTTCTGGAGGGTTTATGGAATCCTGATGTAAAAACGTATACATTACCCATAAAAAGAATTACTATGGATCAATTATCATATTCATGCATCAAAATGTTAAAAACTTGATTCGAACCCAAAACATATTGGTATAGCTAAACAAGATAGTTGGAACCATTCATAGAGTAAAAGCAATCATGGTAATACTATTTAATAGCAGTCACCACTAAATTATGCATGTATTATAGCAGTAAGTGAGGATAAAGCAAATAATAAAATAACCGATTCATATTCCATCAGCATTACGGCTTTAATTTTAATAATCTTTCTGAGTGGGACTCAAAGTGAATGCTATGAAAATTTGCAACAAATTCAAATAAGCTTGCAAGCGATATAACTTTATTAATAATCCGTAAGAAAATTTGCAGGGTATAACATAAACAAAAAAAGCACTGCCCGCGGCTTCGCTTGCAAACATTTCGACTTCGCCTCATTTATCATTTACACCACACAGTAAGTAAATACGAAGTTTTTGAATATGATGTCAAATACTTTTCAAGGTCTCATTTGAAGATTATCAATCTAAGGGATATAGAAATATGCGATATGGCTGCCCCCGATGACGTACATTACGGAACTGTTGCTTCGATGTATAGTAACTGATTTAGGTTTATGCAATCTATAATATACGCTCGAACGGACTTCGTAACGACACCAATGCATAGTAAACGGTAAAAAGTAGTGGGCATTACATTTGCTTACTATTTATGAGGATAAAACAACACTATATCGAATTGAAATAATTATTTCGAAGTTTAGTAGTAAATGGATGATTTCAGGTTATTCGAGTATATTGAATTCGAAATTGAGTGTCCTGAAAACTAGATCAATTGTCAGCACTGATTTTACAGCCTTGATCCATTAACATGTTTCGGTCCTTAATTTAAAGCAGTATATTTTTTAATTAAGAATTTCAATAAATTCCTGTCTTAGCGCGTTAAAAATTTACACGGCATAACAATGTTATTAAAAAAAGGATGGTTTTATTAAAAAAAAAACGTGGTACTCGAAATCCGTATATATATATTTTTTTAATAATCCTCTCCAGTGAAGCATAGATACAAACATGCGTCGGATAAAAATACATTTTTTGACGGAATAGCTATGGACTCCAGTTTAAAAGAGCTACTTTGGTGCTGCTGGAATTTGGATAATAAAGAAGAAAATGCTATGGCTTATCAGAAAAATCTACTGATATCAGTGGACGCTAAAGTAGAGTCTCATTACACATAGTTGTGCACAATTCCCCATTATCTTTCACCGAATTTAGGTCAGCTCAGGTGTAGCTACGACAACATTTTCTCGAATTTCTTCACTGTTAAATAGGTGATATATATATATATACGGTATATTCGAAAATCTTTACTGATATTTTAGATACAAACTGCAGTATTGGTAC
>DWHO01001335.1:0-15779 GCA_018247575.1 Eurytides lysithous rurik
GGGTCCGGTGTACGGACCAGGGCCGCGACTATCGTCGACTGTTGATTGGCAATCGGAACGGGAGGCGGTGAGAACCGTCCCGTGACCCGGGTGAATCTTGTGTACGCGGTGTGGGTGTTTCGCCGTGCTCGAAGGCGAACTCTTCCTACCGTGTTTGTTGGACTAATTGGTAAAAGCTTGCAGAAGCGTGCCACTCGAATAGTTTGACTTACGCAACAAGTTAACGGTAGTGTTACATAGTTGTTAAAAAAAACCGAGCTCAAATTTATAAATTGGCTCAACGATGAAGGAATAAAATGAGTTTAATTGTATTTAACCTTTGGCAGTGCCAGTATTACCCCCAGTATTGCTCGAAGTGAACACACTTTTAACATTCGATACAACATCTCAAGTACCGTTCACCTCTTATCTTCGCATTAAGTCACTAAAACCGTTACTCCTTACCTCGGATTAATATAGTGTTCGAAAGGTCAAGTGAAAATTTTTATGACGTCGAAACAATCCGCCATTAAGCATTTTTATGGAAATTGATGGACAAAGGGCACGTATATCGTAAAGATAAGAATAAAAGTTAAGAAAAAAATTGGGACAAAGAAATGATGCTTCAATCTTTCAATGTCTTTTATCGAGTTACCAACTTCAGACTTTAATTTATGAAATAATAATTCAAAAATGTATACTTAATTTTATTTAAAGATATTAACTTTTATGCAACATCAATTTATTTATAATGATATTTGATCGAGAAATGGAATAAACGGAAAATAAATACCAAATTATTAATTATACGAATAAGGAAATTAAATATATCGTGTACAATATACAAGGATAGATTTAATTTGATTAATAGATATTAACAGGAAAATAATATTGCAGTAAAACAACCCACTAAAAACACTTTTAACTTAAGTTTAAAGTGTCACACATAAATAACATTTTGTAAATGCCGGCAGCCTCGTAGCGAATCCGACATATTAATTTTATTTCCATCGCTGTAAGCGGCTTACATATACCATCGACATTAATTCAACCCGAAAACCTTGATCAAGTCACATTTAATCACTCGTTAATTTCATTAATAAACACATATCCTCTAAACTTGCAACGAAGTTTGCATAATTTCCTATTTCATTAGATATTTTTTTTTACTGTTGTCATTTATAACATAACATTTTAAACTATTATCTAATTCAGTTTTGGTCCAACAATTTTATCGGCCGGAGGCCGGAATGTTCGTACGGTTGGAACCCGATCCAATTTTCACGGTCAAAAACATGATACATCGAGACCTTGGGCGTCGCCCTGTCCACAGATATGTATGTATGTGGTTTATGTTAGCATCCTCTGTACGGGCACCTGATCAAACATGTGGGGAGATAAGCGGCACACTTGATGTGGGACTTGACAGATAACGACGCCTTCCTGGCTCCGCGGTCTAGCACTTGAGAACGCCGCGACGTTTTAAGAGCGACTCGGTCGCTGTGAGTTCTTTAAAACTTTACACGTCTAACGAGAGAAACACAATCAGAAATAACAACAATGACATATTCTTTATGTGAAGGGACGCAACATCCTCTTCGATACTACATACACTGCATTCCTTTCGATATGTGAGGTGACCGCAGCCTAAATGTTGGCAACGCAACCGTAAGCCCACGATATAGTCTATGTCCAGCGGCAGTATACTTTCTCAATGACGCGTTATATAGCCTCCTCGTCTCTTAATAAAAGAGAAAAATAAATAAAGGTAAAATATCCGCAAATGGCGACGCCATCGCGTACCATTTAAGTACTTCGGGTACTCACGACCCGTGGAAGGATCGCTAGTCACAAAGGAGCAAGTACTTCGGTAAAAATCAAAACATTGGACCGTGTCTCGTTTCATATGCAAATCTCTGAGTGATACATATGCGATGCCGACCAACTGTTGTAGACCGTCGCTTCTATAAAAACGTCGGACGGGTCGACTGCAAGAGGAATGAATAATTCCTTTTCCTTTAACGAAGTTTATGATAAATATAACTAACTATACATAATTTGTGATGAATATTTTATACAATTGAAAAAAAAAACCATTTTGCTTAGCCAAAACTCTCTAAAAGGACAGAATACTAAATATACAAATTCACCAAAATATTAAAATTAAGAAGAAATACCAATCAACAATTTTTAAAATATAATTTTTTGTATGACAAAACCCATTTGTTATATTCGTGTTCGAAAATATACAAACATTTTATAGTCCGTGTCGAACGAAAGAATCGTTCATTTCGATCGAATCTAAAACCGTTCTTCCCTCTCATTCAGTGCGAGTTGAATTGCGGGTCCATTATATGCAAGGCGGACCGAGTGGCCATGGTCAAAATTTCAATAGCCCAAAGCGATTGAGCTGGCCGGCACGTGTAACTTTTTGTGCGAAACTCCTTGGAATTCTTTAATGCCACGCCGAAAAAGGTCCTGGGTTGAATATCTTATTATGCAACATTTTAATACGTTCCGAAGTCGTTCGTGGCGTTCTAGTTGTGGCTCTAATTATATGTTAGATTGTGGCGTCATCCCGCCGAAGACGTCGCGTGACGCCCGGCCCGGTTTTACACGATCGTAGTGATTTCTGCGTAAATACACGTAGGATATCGGCAGTCATTCAGAAATAGACGGTGAGGAAACGTTGCGTCTCCGTCGGCGGTTGAGCGGGAGCGGCGGCAACTTTCTACGCGACCTCGAAATGCTGCGTTCACTTTCCTCGCGGCCCGACACCGGTTACGCAACCGACGCGACCGACATATCGCGTCGAAAGCGTCACCGGCCCGCCAACGTGCCCCGCGACATTCGAACTGCGTAGATCGTAAAACCTCAGACGGCGGGCACACACGGGGGGCTCCCGCGAAAACTGCGCCAACAACCACTTGCATAATACGAAAGTGGAGTGCGTCGCGTCGGGCGACCGAGGAAAATTGCGCAGGATATGTTACAACGTGGGCCGGCGGTTTTGTTATTTTTTTTTTCACCCGAAGGACACAAAAACACCAGGTGCCGTGCCTCCTGCGTTCAAGGTCGCCGTTTCCTAGAGCTGCATTTAGGTTTCTTTTTATTCGTTGCATGTCCCTTCGGTGTAGTCGGATCGCGTGCGGCCAAACCAGTTTTACGCTGCTCGCTCCACTCGTATACCGATGCCGGCGCGCCCATTACACTTTTAAGTTTTTATTCCAGCTTAATGGAATTTTTTCCATGGACAAAAATAAAACGTTTCACATGTATGTGTCCTTTAAAGACGCTCGTCTCGTTCCCCGCTACACTGAGGCCGTGCGAAATCTATAAGAAATGATTATGTGACAACAATCATAAATTTCGTAGAGCGATTAATCCTTTGTATTCCAGTATCCTAACATAAACACAATAGTGAAGCGATGAGTAAGTTAGTTCTGAGAATAAACCGCGTGGACGCGAATACTACGCGAACGAAAATGGAAAAGCAACAGGAACAAAAGATGAGGGCGGCCTGCGAATTCGGCCCATTCTTAGAAGCCTCCCACAACTGCAAAGCGCGCCAGCAGGAAGTGGGGACGGACTAAGTTTATGTAACTTAATCACCTGCCGGGCTCGAGGCCAGCCCCGACGATTTGGAAGAACATCAAGGTCACGCCAGACAAAGTGCGAGCGGGCTCCACACACATTCTTATATGTAACCCTCTATAGTGGACTGCTATAGCAGGATGTTGCATAAGCTTTGTTGTTTTGTTATCCTTCTTGCAGACCGCGTCGCATTTAAGATTAGTCGTTTTTTTCTCCCCGCTCGTGAACACGCCGAGACTTATTCCTCTTGGCAGTCGGGCAACGCACGCGATTATGGTCATTAGTGGCGTTGTTCGTAAACGGTTTCTCGGATGTTATCCGCCGAGCACTCGCCGTGGCGAGGGATAAGATGTTATTCATTTAAAATTCTGTTGTGACTCTTCAACTTTTGAGTTTTAATCCGAATCTCTCGCTAAAGTCGTTTTGTCTTTATTTTCGAGGCGCATTTGCCTTCAAAGTGTGAAGAGCACCACTTTTAATTCAAAAGTTTTCGCTCGACATCATTCCGGGAATTTTAGATGTTATAGCATTTTTGTTTCGAAGTAAGAGCTTAAGTTGGCGCATACGGGAGCTGTCTGGGGAATTTATAAGGATTGTGGTTAACCCGCACGCAGTAAAAGCGATCTTACGATCTTACCTAGACCTTTATTATAAAATAAATTAATACGGACTTGATATCATTATGTAAACGTCATCATTGTTGTATGTATTAAGTAATAAGTAAGGTGACTGGGTAGACCTGCAATTTTCGTTTTATTGATTGAGGAAAAAAGTGTGAAGAATAATATTGACGAAATAAGTATGCTTGACGTTTATCTAGTACTGAAAATTTTAAATAGGAAACATACTCACACAATTTCTACTTCTTTTAATTTACAAGGATTTCAAACTATTATCTATCAGTTTTACTCCTAGTAGATTTATATAGCGTATATTTTTTATCGTTGTTACAAATTAGTAACGTTAGGTTAAGGCAAAAAATCCATGTCGAAAGCGCACGCCACGCATGTCCAAATGTATCAGCCTTTAGTCGTAAAAAAAAACATTCACCGGGGGATTTCCAGCGCGTAGAATTTTGTGGGTGATCCCAGAAGGGCACACATCCCCTCTGTCGCGGTCGACATTTGTCGGGGACATGTACTACCTTTAAATCAATACATTGTCCTTCAATAGACAAGGCCTCAGGAACAGACATTAGATACCACATTTGTTTAATTATTCTCTTGACAGTAATTGACCAAGCAGTGTTGAGAATTAAATGTGATTTATATGCATTTTAATCGAATAAAACGCGTTATTTAGTATTTTATATTAAAGATAATGACAAACCAAAATTTTTTAATTAAACTTTTTAATAAAACATTACGGCCACTGAATGATATTGTTCTTGCACACAGTATGATTATATGTTTATAAATGGAAGGAGTTTTGTCCAATTAATTCATAAATCACATAAAATTTCAAATATCATTGTGTCTTTTCTTGTAATAAATTTACAGAGCAATATTCATGTTTATGTAATCGCAAGAAAATGCAAAAGTTAAACCTTCTTTGATACAGTTTAATTCTTTTTACTGCAACTAAATGTATGCTTATCCACCCCATTTAAAGAATGTAAGGTTATCTGAGGTATTTCCTGACGTTTTTAACGATTTGGCAGGGGCAAAATGAAGTCACATATTAACATTCACTCAGAGCAAATGTATGAGATAATAAAGTATATACATTTTACTAATGTGTACAAGTGGTATAGAGACCATTAATGGGGTCGGAGTCGAAGAAAATCTTTTTTGTTGAGAAGTTATATTATCCTTATTTATGGAACGGAGCGGATTCGACGATTTGTGCATATTTATAAATGTTTTCCTAATAGTTATGAATAAAATATATCTTAGTTAAAAGACTAAATAATATACAAAATCGATACAAGATAAACGCGGTAAAGACTTAGTATGTAAACAGAGAATTGGAATAAACGGTTCATTGTTAATCCAGGAATGTTTCCGTTCGTTTACGGAACGATTGGAAACGACTGGGCATCCTTGGATTTCTATTTAAGGATCTTGTAATGGTAGACGCGAAAGTGGTAAAAAAGCTTCGGAGCATCCGCATGAAAGTGGGGGTAGGTACAGCGGGCAGGTGCGGGATGCCAAGTAAACAGGAAAGGTTAAAGGTTATGGGGAACCTGCGCCATGAATGTCGGAATAGCGTCGTGGCTGGTTTATTTCAATGCCGTTGCAGGCTTGCATTTTTGCGGCCCGCTTTATTAGCTCAAGCAAGGCTATTGTTCACTTTTATGTATACCATGAAGGGATCCGAAGCTATCTTTTGTTTTCAAATGAGTGATAATTATTAAATTCTGTACGCTGTTGAAACTGGTGGCCGTAGTGATTCAGCGTTTTTTTTATTTTTTTTATTTTAACATTGCCTATGTGAAAGGATAGTTTTATCATATATCGATATTGACAGTAGGGAGATAACAAATAATGTTTTATTTTATATTTAATATATTTTATTGTATATTTGTAACAAATAGCCTTTTTGCACTAACTAGGTATATATAAGCTTTACATGTGCCTTTATTTCACACTCCTACTAGGTATAACAGGCTGACAAAGAGATAATAATTATCTTTCGTTTTAATATTTACTACGACTAAAGATCTCCAAACTTTTTTTCACGTAGACCACTCTTAAACTTTTACCGGTTTAGGTGAACACTCCGCTGCTAAATGTCCATCATATTACCAAAACTCGTCAAGACAAATAAAGATTAGATCTAATCACATCCCCGGCGTGTCTCCTGTGGATCCCAGATGTACCACTTTGGGAATCCCTGACCTTGGCACCAAGGTATTAGTTTGAAAAACTATTTCTTTCAAACTAATAGTATAGTACAAATCGTGCGAAAAAGCGCTATAGATAATTTTAATGTGCACAAGTACAAAAATGCTTATCCTCCGCTGGTCATCTAGTAGTCGGTAGTGTCTATGGACAGATATAACGCTGGCATTTATGTATATTTCTGACTCTGTTGTCTTCTCCAAATTTTTACCAAAACCACATTATACAGAGATAATTAATAAAAAAGCTAAAACTGATTATCCTTTAAAGGATGCGAAACATTGTGTCGAATTAACTGAATTCACTGCTACGCATTGCACTTTAACAACTGCATGTGTACCACAATGTCTCATCGAATATTAATGCCCTGGACTGGACCTGCATATTGTTTACGGTGCCGACCCAGAGTGTTTCACATCGAGTATCCTCAAATAGCGGCTTAATTCTATTTACCATACATTTACGGGGAGGAGAGTAAAAAATAAAACGCCAGGAGCGAGTTTCGAGTCGGCATCTACAAGTGTAATGCGCCTCGCCGACCGTGATATTTACAAAAGATCGGCATGCATTATTTACTTCTCACGTAGACACCATCAAAACTATTTATTTTTCAACTCAGTAAAGTAACAAACCTGAATAACGTGCTGTTAATGCTTCATTCCCAGACAAATTGACCAATGTTCTTTTGACTGAATGTTCATCTGATTGTAAAATCTAGGCGGAATTTGAAGCTTCCCAACGCAATATACTTTTTTTTTATTTCGTAATCTCGATACGAGCAGTATTGTTTGAATTTATTTACCGTAACGCCGGTTCAAATAAATATGTTTCTAACGACACACGTAGTATACCGCGTTGTTTTATGTTCAGTGTTTTATTTACAAAACAAAAAAAAACAACTAGCAGTGAATTTGAACATTCGAGAACTGGTAGTGTCCGTACGGAGAATTAAATCAATTTCATCGATTTAGACAAGACATATGCAGTGAAGAAGCCCGTGATAGTTGTGAGCTAAAAAGAGAAACAAAGATGACTCCCTAGAACGATCAAATTTACCATGCCTCTTATTGACAATATATCAAATACTCTCGTTGCTTTGGGAAGTAATCACGTCCGTGAGGTGTTTATGCCGCAAACGCGTACGTCAACTGCAAGCCGCCCCGCGTCGCTGGGAAGACGCAAAAAGCACCTCACCTTCGGAGGCGACGCGAGCGTAACGTAAACACAGCAGGGCGGGTTGAACGACCCGGTTTCAACTTGACACATTTTTGGGCGGCCCAATTGTGCGGCACGGGATCGGTGACCTGCGTCGCCCGCTTGCGCAACGGGAAGCCGGTTGTGCCAATCGAATCGGCATGTAGGGCTCTAGGACGCGGGAAGCTCGCATCGGGATACAATCGGTGCCGGAACTAAATATGAACGTAACGTCCCTCGCATCCTCACTATCTAATATAGACGTGTATTTGATTGTTGCCGCAGTTCACGGCTTGTCTTAGTTTCATACAGCAACGTGACGCAATTATAGACCTAGATAATTTTTTTCAAAACAATGTGACATTGGTCAATTTTTGTCGTTGCAAATATAATTAATAAATTTAAATATTGACAAGAAATCGCAAAACGTCGCGTGCAAAACAGCTGGAAATGTACAATGGGGTAAACACATAATGAGAACAATAAGAAATCAATGTTACATGTTTTTTTTTATTGAACTGCTTGATCTTGTTCGATCGAGTACATACGGGAAAAGACAAGATATTTGTTACGACACTGTTCTTGCTTTTTGGAAACGTTCACGATTACATTGTACCTTGCACGTATTTATTTTTAACCGCAAATTAAACCGGACCCGGTGATAAAGATCGGTAGTGTTTTGTAGATGTTGGAAATATTGAACAGAGTATCCCTTTCTGTCGTTGGCGTTATGTAGGGATGCAATAAAAAAATGCAGGTAGGGGCCCGAGCATCGACCCCGGGGTTTTTGGACTGTGACGTCATCAAACAACAATGACTCAATGGGATTTGGAAATAATGAAAGTTCATACGAATACCACGCACATTTATTACACTGATTAATATATTTTTAGACAAATAAAACAAGATCTTCCTTGTTTAAGACTCAGAGAACTAGAACTAAATTAATAATTATCAAAAGGTTTTTATAAATATATCTTGCTTAGCCCTTTGCTCGCATGAATTTCGAGCCCCATTTTTCTCGCGTCGTTTTCTCTGTTTCTAAGCAATTACTCCCGGATAAAAGATGCCTATGCTTCTGCCTTGATGCCTTAATCTGCAACCTGTGTCGAAAATCGTACAGTTTCGTTCTTTAGCTGGTTCGTAAAAGGAAGACTAACTAAACAGCACAGTAGAATATATAACATCAGTAAGGATACGATAAATCCTTGTTACGACCTCAATATTTACAAAGTGACGCCAAAGTTTACGCCGGATGAGGAAAACCAAAATCGATTTTATTTCAACAGTGTTTTAACATATAAACATTAGTGTAATACTCTGAAAATATGACCGACGAGGCAGGCGAGTCGGACTTCCGAGAATTGCGAGATATTCATATCTTTTTTGCCCTGAGCGTGTGTAACTTTTCAATTTGCACTGGTGCCCGGGGGTTATCGACCTCTTCCCAGCTGTTCTACTATTGTGTCTTAGGCAAGTGCAGTGCGGGGTCCATTCCCGTACATGCGATCCGTGACGAAACAGCCAACAGTGGGTAATGATATTATTTTCTCCGTAGACCGCCATGATGATTTAAAGAATCCACGATAAAGTTGAATTCATTAAGGCAATGCCATTTTAGTCTGAACGGACGGATACATTTCGCAAACGTCCGATCGTGAAACTAGAGCGAGTAGCAAAAGAAAACGGAAACGAAATGAATGGTGTCAGAAAAACTTTTGCACCAGACAGAGAATATAAAAAGGCAATTACAACTGTGTGGCGAAACATATACTGGACATAAAATTACTGACTATTGCTTTGAATGAATTGGTGATTTTAGGTTAGTTTTTTTTTTACATATTTGTGAAATTAACGTATTTACAACTTGGATATACACTACATTTGACAGCGATTTCGCTTGTATGGAACTCAATTTTATTTAAAATATCCCGTTTTTCGCTTTACCGAGATAAAAAGTAACTTTTTTCGAATACCTGTGCCTTATATCAATCAGTTGTTTCGTGGCTGAGTGACAGAAAGACGAACTGGCAAATTCGATTAGATAGGCGCACGTTCGGATTATAAACATTTGTAAGTAATAGTATTCATGAGAACTGAGACGCAATAAGCCTTCGGCGAGTGGGGGAGGTGTGTATGTTAAAATATGTGCACCTCGGTGGGCTTAGTGCGTTTCGTCGCATTATGCCGTCGAGACGTAGGTCATGAGGAAGCATAAATTTAGTCGGGCCGATACTCGGAGCCGTAGAGCTCACAACAGCTGTGGATGGAACGCGACCGACACATGCCCGCACCCCTGCCACGCACACACGTACGCGGAACATAAACACGCAGGCATAGCGTAAACAGACGCAGGTTTATGTACACCAGATGCCCCCATAGAGCGAGACGATCGTAAAGCTGGCGCGGCGTGAGAGTAAGAAAGGACGACGAGGGAGCGCGCCTCAGCCCGGCGACGTGCGGAGAACTCTAATTAAATGTAGTTGAAGGTCGGGAAATAGAAGGATGTATGCGACGTTACACGACGGACTTATCGACGCGTTGTAATTGAAATCACGACGATACTATAGTTTCCCGTTTTGTGTAAAAGAATGTGGCAAACGACCAGACAGCAAGAGATGACTGCCAAGGGCATGCACCGTAAGTAGGTCTTGTCCTATCTCGTAAATAATATAAATAACTCAACAATATGCCGAGGCTAGACTGACAGAAGTCGCTGTAAAAGTTGTTGCCTTATGCATCTCCTCATTAGCGAATGAACGTAGGAACGAAACGGGGCGATCTAATGGTAATGTAAACACGGGCAGGCCGCGCCGAGGCCGTTGTTAATTAACATACAGATAGATTAATAAAAGGCAGGAAGCTCGCGGCGAGGGGAGTGCGCGATGAAGCGGTAAAAATAGACGCGGGGGCGACGGTGACGCGCCGGAATCGATCCCGCTAACAATGCGACGATGCATCGCGTTGTACTAATCAATAATGGATGCCGAAACGTTTCCCCGTCTGCGTCGCACGAAAATGCGCCTCTGTCTAGAGCCAATAACAAACCTATGTGCTCAAATAAGCGAAAACGATAAAGGCAATAGGTTGCGATATAAAAGCGTCTTCCTTGCTTGTTTACGTCCCTGTCGCAACGAATGCTTATACTCTTTGAATGCTTATATAAGCATTATATATATAATCTTCGTAAAAATTTTAATAAAAAGGTTTTATTCAGAAAAAAGAAAATTTAGTTCTATTATTCGGATTATATCAATAAACTTATAAAATAGGAGAGCAAAACTTAATTACGCAACAGGACAAAGACTGTCTTAGTCATTGAAGTCTAACATTTTAATTTTTAAACAGTTATTTTTACGTTGTTACTCGTTAAAGCTCATGAAACTAAACCAAAATAGTTCGTTAAAAGATAATTTCACTACACAAAAAAGATTCCCACAGCATATCAATCAGTTTTACACACAATGAGTGCTTAACCGAGTCGCCTCCCGTAATTCAAATGCGTAAAAATTAACTCGCATTGTTATTGCTAACACGTCTCACAAGGTGCCTTTTCTGAAAACCTCTAATAATTTATTGTTATTAAAATGTTTTTCATTATTTACGTATCGAATCTGATCTATAATTTAACTAAGTATCTAAATCTTTTCTATTTGAAAGGAGGAACAATCCTGCTTATAATTTATGATCATACACATGTAGATACAAATTTCTATTACGTAGGAAGTTTTAGGATATGAAGCAGACAGCGTCGTTGATGAAAATCAAGATCATGCCAGTGAACCGTTGCTTTATTTCTGCGTACAAGAAGTACGAAGCAATAAATTAACAAGCACACTTTCGCATCTATATTATTATTCTAGTAAAGATAGTTAACATTTTAACAAACTTTTTTTTTGATATCATTAAAGCTCTTTTTATAAGTATCTATAAAAGAAAAAGGTATTTACAAGTTTTGCCTTTGCCTATTTATATAAAGATTTAAAATAATTTAGAAGGTAAACAAGGCATACGTTCCAGACACGTTAAAAGGCGGCGACGTATCGTTTTTTAACGGCGCATATCGATCGGGGAAGGGGCGATGGAAAAGTAATGCGGAAGAGGATGCACACCGCCGCCGGGACACGGCGCAGCTGACTCGCGTCCCAGTTATTTCGGTTTCCCAATCCGCAACTGCGACGCCGTTGCGGTAGGTCAGGCCCAGGCACTCGACGCAAGCCCTAAGTGCTGGGGGAACGAATATAGGTCATCAAGGGAGCCCACCATTGTGCACGCCCGCCAAGCGGAAAGTAATTTCAGGCGTACGCGGCCCCACTTTGTTGCGGTGTGGAAAGTTCGGCGAGCGTGGTTTATCAGCGATGCGAAAATAAGTTTGACTTGGGGCAGGTCGGGGAGGTTGTTGCCCTTTGCGATATCATATTAGCCGCTTGCCGCTCTTTATCTCTCCGCCGAATGTGTCATGGTGTTTGTTTTTAATTAATGCTCTCAGCAATGCCACTGCATTGTGTACGAATTATTCGTGATTCGAATAAAAGAAGCATAACTTTTGAAAGTGCACCGCGGTCGATTCCTTTAAGAAAATTATTTAGTGTTTATTACGACGGTCGCTTTTTAATCAGTGAGAACGCAGTAGGGGTTCCGCCGTGAGATCCATAAGCGGTCGTCGGCCGGGCAAAGCGAAATCGAGACGTTTTCTGTACATAAACCCTGCCATTATCCTCAGATCCGCATGTTTCTTTTAATTTTCGATGCATTACGGGATTGAGTAAATGAACACGCGGCCGGCGGGGTCTTTTTACGATGGCGGTTTTAATTTATTAACGTTTTCAACGTCGCTTCAGTGTTTGGGGTTATAGGCGCGGGTGGTGGCGCGACGGGTGGTCTCGGCCGATGTTAATCAGTCGCAAGACACGAAGCGGTTCCCGAGAAGTGAGGGTTTTATCATTGCTCGAGAGGATCCTTTCGCAGTGGCTAGAGTCAGTTATAGGTATATACGCGCCCTTTGTTATCGCGGGCGCGGTGTTAACGACCGGCACAATGGCGCTCGGACGTGGCGCCCTTCAGCCGTGAGACCTTGGCTGGATTTAGACGCGGTTCGACGGACTCGAGACTGGGCCCCTTTCAGTTCGCGCGGCTCCCATAGGGATATTTTGATAGCAAAACCATCTTATTTAAGCTGACTGACCACCCTCCGTAAACATACAACGGACGAAGTGACGTTCCAACTTTTAATGCAGGCATGCTATGACCAAGCCTTGTGTGAGACCTAGTCTGATGGTGGGAGCGCCGTACGTGGGGAGAACACTTTGTACCCTTTTTCAGCCTGTTGCACTGATGGAGAAGTATAAAATTTGCCAGTCATAATTCACATTAAAGTGATTTGCGGAAATTTGTATAAATATGTTATTCATAAAATGATATATTAAATTATATAAGCGAATGCGTTCATTGTTTACGTTTGTACTATTAATATCAAGCACGGGATTTGTCAAATCCCACTATGTCGTTGTCACAAAACTATATTATTCAGTGAAAAAAGAGTATATCTATACTCTTTAAAGAAAATCTTCATTGGTCGGTGTCGAACACGATTGGCCAAATCAACAACAGACAGAGGATTGAACAGCCAAACTCTATGGTTGTGCCAGAAGAGCGAAAGTTTTGAGCTGTGCCCGCAATGAGTGTACGCTCAAAGTCGCGGCGATGCAGAGGTCGTCAACCGGCGCGGGACCTTGGCCGAATTCGGACGCAGGTTCGACGATCGATCCCCCGATTCGCGCGCTTCACCACTTTCCCGGTCGGAGTCGGACGATGGAGTTTATGTTCCGCCGTGTTTCCTTACGATCGGGGGCCCCGATTTATAAATAAGCGTACATCAACCAGATGCTAGTGTAAACGCTTCTGTTGCGAGCGAACGGAAATAATGTTTCCGAAGAGCGTTTCAAAGTTGCCGCGTCAGATTTGAAATAGAGAAGTGATCTCACTTCTTAACGGACTTCAAATGGAGGTTGTCAGTTTGTTTGAGTTTAGGAGATATTGTTCCATGTCTACCGTTTTTGAAGATTTCATCAGTAAGATTTTTGTTTCAAGATTGGGTTCGTTAATTCTATTGGCCATTAAACTTTCAAAGATACAATCAGGAAACTCCTTAAAATCGAGTAAGAACGTGTACGTTGAGGGTATTGTTAAATTTATTTGTAGTATATAGTATATTTGGACTTCAATCCCAGTTACTTATATATGATAAAATTTACTTGTTTTATCTAAAACTCTCTCTAAGCCCTATTTTATTTTGGGTATGCGCCGTGTTAATATTATAATCAACATATACAAATTGTTTGAAAATTAATGACAAGATCATAATTTAGGCAGTACAATAATGCTAGGCTAAAAGAGCACTTCTCATATTTATTTATGATAGCTTGCACTGGGAATTTCATGAGAAAATTATTAATCTAACAGTTAAAATCCACTACTACTATTAAAAATTATATTTATACTATCACCCTGGTATATATGTAATTAGTCGTCAAAAACATTGTCTAAATAGCTCACGCGCATTTTCCACATTTTGCTTTAAACTGTTTTTACTCCTTAATTCGTTAAATTTCATACGTTTGTCCCGACCATGGAAAACTTAAACAGACGAAAATTAATTGCGTTAAAAAAATACATTGATTGTCGCACTCGGCTTTTAAGTGGTGTGCAGTCGCGACGGGAAGAATAATGTCGCCGCCGGCAGACCTTGGCCGAATTTAGCCCGGGGTCAACGGCCAGCTTCCCGGGTCGCTTTCTCTGCCGTCGCATGCGCTCTGCGACTAGTCGGTAACATTCTCCAATAGCCGACTAATTGTTTACGTCATTTAGACAATACCTTACCGCTATTAGCGCATTGCCAACCTCGAAATGCTCGACCGTCGTCACATCATACTACTATCGTTAAACTAATTAGTCGTATCGTTAAACTAAATAGTCGATTAAAATCGTATTTGACTGTGTGTGATTTGCATGTAAAACCCGACCCGTTAGGCAAATTTTTGAATGAACTACAGGCAATGTTCTTGATTCAGATGTTTGTGACTAATAATACGAGCTACTTCAATCTTACATTCGATATCAGTGGGTGCTTTCAAAAACAGTTAGTTCTTGATGAGTTCAATAAAGATTTCATGCTTCCAAATGAATTCAGCAGTGATATACATTTTAATAAATGTTTTTATTATTACTGCTATAGACGTCATGTGCACCTACACGCACACGCGTCGGGCGGCTATTGACGTCATTTAGGCAAACGTGTTAAAAAAAACGAATTATCTACACAAAAATAAAGATAACATTTATAATTGACTTTCATTGTTATCACCGAATCGTATTCCCTGTTCAATGTTCACAAAATCCTGAAAGCTGATATCGGTTCTCCCTTGAAATTAAAATTGCACTCACGTTAAACATTTTTTTAACAAGGGACAAACGACCTCAATTAAACGCACCGTTCGGGGTCAAACGTTTCTTAGAATTGTCTCAACTCTGCGAACATACGTTGCAAATTGTTTGAATTCGTGCTTGTGTCGCCTATAATAATGTCATTTAATGGTGAAATAATTATTAAAGTATTTGTAAGTAAAAGCCTTGTATACTTTAAACACTTTTAAATACTATTGGAATAAGTACGTAACTTTATTATGAATAAATAAGTAACATCTTTACCACGGCTACAGTATATTGAATTTTACAGAAGTCTCTGGTGTTAAATATTGACACAGTACTCGCATAAAAAAACTTCGAGTCGGATTCGAGATAAAGTAAACATCCCCTCGCGAATTATCGGTTTATCGTACATATTGGTATTCGTGCAAATAAATTGGTACGGTCGAGCGGTAACGCGATATTTGCCCTAGCAATTGGCCCCAGGGCAAACATTAGGGGCACTTGTGCCGTCTCGAGATACGTTGGAGTATTTGCGCACTTCACCCCCGTGCAAGAACATCACTAAAGTGCCTGTAAGTAATTCGCCAAATTTGTTTTTATATCCCAAACTACATATATTATCTACATATATATTTACGGTGGTAGAGCCACGCAGCTATTCCCGCTGCCGAATGGGCCGGCTCGAACCGGATTAGTACCACGACCTCACAGAAAATCGGCGTGAAGTGGAAGTGTTTTTGC
>DWHO01001336.1:0-15766 GCA_018247575.1 Eurytides lysithous rurik
GAATTGCGTTACAAAAAAGTAAAAAGTTTTATAAATATTTTTAATGAAAATTATATAACAATTTGAATCGTTAATAATTCATTACAACCGAGAATAATCACAAAAAAAAACAGACATTTATTTTCACAACCCTATTTTTGTATCCTTCTTGTTTGTATTTATCCTTAATTTTACAAAACACATATATCGATGCAAGTAGGTATCGATATTTTTTAGTTGGTATCGAGTAAGTATCAATATTTTATAATAAATAGCGTACCGAGTACAAGTATCGATATTTTGATAGTATTGGTACATCCCTACTTTTGGCAGGCATGTTAAATATAATTTAGCTGAGGTGAAATAAAATAAAAACTTAATATTTATATTACAGAATTTTTTGCGGAAAAGCAAATATGGATGATTTGCCACAGACCAGTTGTAGTAATGACGGAGCTGATATGGAAACAATGGACTATCTCAGAGGTGTTAAATCTTCAACGTGTTTATTATTACCAATGACTCCTAGTCCTACCCCTTTGGACTTTAAGCATCCGCTCTCGGAAGAAATGAACGAAAACCAACTTCTTACGTTGGCGGATGACGCTAAAATGGGCAATCTGCAAAATTCAGGTAAATTTAATCTGTCTCCCCTTAAGAGAGATCTTAAAACTGACGTTCGTGTAATGGGTCTTCGACAATTTCATAGATCTTTGTTGGAATATATAAAAAAAAATAATAAATAGAAAATTTCTTGCCTGCAAATAGTAATTTTTTTTTTATTACATTATAGTTTTATGAGTGACCCGGAAATTATGAATTGGAGTATTTAAACAAGTGAATTATTGAAAAACTTATAATAAAATTTTTAAAACACTTTTTGACTTAATGCATCATTGATTGTTAGGTAATATCTTTCTTGTTTTATAACAGATACATATTTAGTTTCTGAGTTATAAAATGTTAAAAAAATTGTGGCAACATAATATAATACTATATATATATATATATATATAGAATATGAATGCCTCAAATTTTCAGTGTCTTTTGGGCGCTAATGACTGTCAGTTCTTTTGTAATGTTTTTTTTAGACCCTGCCTATTTTAAACAGATATTGTACCTTTGTATAGCAAGTACATTTAGATACTCTTCTGTTTAAAATAATTTATTGTCTCCCCTATTTAGATGTATCTGCTGGAGATTCTAGCTCATCAGGGGATTCAAATTCCGTTGTGCAAGATCCAGTTAGTGCCCAGTTAATTAATAATATAAGCATGTTGGACTATCAAACACTTAGTAAAAATGGAGATATGATTATTGGACAAGTAAGTTATGTAATTGTTGTTCATGCCAAAGAAGTGTTTTTTCTTATAAGCTCCAATTGTTAATTAGCTTTTTAAAGTTAAAAATACAAAACATACACAGAAATGTGACATTGGATTTGGATAACTTTTACCAAGTTTAACCTCATCCTTTTAATTTTTTCTTTCAGTCAGAAGGTTGCAAAATCAATGGAAATATAAATGTAAACAACAGAAAGTTACCAGACTTTGTAAACTGGGACTGGATTGTTATAAGAAAGGTACTACTCTGGGTGGTCCTCTCTGGTCTTGTGGCATGTTTGGGGGCCATTATAGCAATGGTTATCACTATACCCAAATCTTGTAATCCTGATCTTCCCTGGTACCAAGGAAAAGTTTTTTATGAGGTATTTCCTGCAAGCTTTAAAGATTCTAACAATGATGGGATTGGTGATTTAAGAGGTTTAACAAAGAAATTAGATTACATAAAGGAACTAGGTTGCATAGCAATTAGACTTAATTATATTTTTGAAGCACAAGATTATCCTGAAAATTATGGAAACACTACCTCTTTACTTAAAATTGATAGAAGTTTAGGAGTTCTCAAAGATTTTCAAGATCTAGTTCAAGCTGTTCATGAGAAAGAAATGTACATAATTTTAGATATACCAGTACTAAGTATGGTAAGCTCAATAACATCTTCAAATTCCAATTATACTTTGCCTTTCACAAATGACACTTCATTTAGTTTTAATGACCAAATGTCTGCTGCAATTGCTTATTGGTCACATGTACACAATATTGATGGCTTCTATTTGAAAAACCTTGAAAATTATGTTGAAGAAGTTAATTTCGCAAAAACACTTCAAATTTGGAAACAAATAATAGGTTTTGACAAAATATTAATTGCCAGTGAAAAAGCTTATAAACTTACTGAAGGTGACACCCTTTCTGTGTTTCTTAATAGAATAGACCTCATTGATGTATATTTAAATTTAGATGAAGATGTGAAAGAATTAAAAAATCACATAGACAATCTTGTAACTGGCAACTTATGGGCAAAGGCGCATTATCCTTGGATCCACTGGAATATTGGTAACATTGATAGTGAAAGAATATCTTCCAGAAATTTAAATAATACCTTGGCATTGGCAGCTCTTGAATTATCATTACCAGGCACTGTTAGTGTATTCTATGGCGACGAAATAGGTTTAGGAGGATTATCTAAAAGTGAAGTCGAAAGTGATTTTCACGAATTCAAAATAATCCATAATTTAGTACGAATGCCCTTTAGTGACAATAATAATGATAGCGCCTCTTTTCTGCCATGGAATTCAAATACAGTCTCTGTACCAAAATTCCAATATTTAAACATTATTAAAAAGCTGATTGAAGTAAGATTAGATACACCAACAATTTATTTAAGAGCGATTAACAAAGATGGCAATAACTTAAAAAATATGGAAATTCGTAAAACTGAAAATAATCTTGTTGTTATTGAACGTTGGTATCCCCGCAGAAACACTTGCGTTTTCGTGGGAAATTTTGGTAGTACTTCAATAACAACTGATTTGTCTACAATGTTTTATGGTGGGACAGTTATTGCTGGCACAAACAGTACCCTAATTGGACAAGTTTTGTATTTTGATAAGGTAACATTTCCTCCAAATTCGGCAATTATTTTAAAACTGGAAAAGTGAAGTAAATGATCGTAATTTATAACTGCACATCAAGATGAATCTCAAGAACAGTTTGCCAACAATAAATGGTTTAATTACATAGGGGTTTAATTATAAAAATAGTTTTTATCGTTATTTTCATGTTAAGGCGCTATTGCCCATAAACAGTTTTGTTAATTTGTTGTAATTATATTTATAAATACTAATTAAAAGATATCTATAAACTTTTCAATGTAGTATTGTTACGTTTTCAACTTAAACTCGTTCCTATATTCGTATGAAATATATATCATAAGTATTTTATTAATTGTTAGCACATGGATTAAGTTTTTGCAATAAAACTTTCTAAGTTTACAAGAAAATAATATATTAAATTCTATATACTTACATATTTTGATCTCTGGATACCAAAGAAGTGAAAGTATTATTATTTTTTTACGAATAAAAAAGGAAATAAATCTGACAGTATCCTTAAGATTATTTATTATACATTTGTACACGTAAACAATATAATGTACTTATTCTATGAAGTTATTGTGGTATATGTACATGACTATAGTAGTCAATAAATAGTCTTGAAAATTATTACTTTTGTATTATTTTAGTTCTGATGTAGCGGACACAGTCATTTTACATCAGTATACATCAAACCTATACCGTTGATGCTTTTCTACATTTGATTACGATTAGTCGTTGAGTATTAATTCCTATTATTACAATAAAATTCGCTATTTAATAGAGAATTTGAAGAACAAGTCCTGATTTTAATAAATAGATAAATTTTACAAACTTAAGACGTATCACAGAGTTTCCAGCGTGAATGCAGTTTGCATTAATGATGGAAACTACTGCAATATTACGTATAAAAATAATAAACTTGTAAATTAAACCCAAGTGGTCAATTTTGATCATTTTAGTTCAACAAAAGTTATAAAGAACAAAGCAGTATTTCTTTAAGCATGTTTTATAACTGTTCTGAAAAAAAGTGACAAGTTATTTAATTATTTGTTAGATGCTTGCCTATTTTTGAAACGTTATGTTATAAATAAAAACCCTTTGAAACATTTACTGAACTATAAATCAATTTTTTCGGTTTCGATTAGTATGGAAATAGTATAAAAATATACTAAATGGAATGTTTTATTATTACATAGCACTCACGAGGCACTTTAATGACTATAGAAATACTTTTGCGGTAATCAATAAATATTAATAAATGGTTTTGTCAATAACTGTTTTTTACTATTTAGCTCATACTAATTTCATTATTCGAAATTATTTTCATCTTTGCTCCGATATTTCGTAATTATTTAACCTTAAAACTTATAACAATTTTTTTTACGTAATTTCGATTCAATGAAAAGTATCTATTTAATTTCAGTCTTTTGGCTTTTGATGCATCTGTAGTATAGCTCATAGCACTGGAAGCATTCACAAGAAATAAGATGAAATTAACAGTGATGTCACGTATTGGGTTGAATTTTCTTATTTTTAACAACTACACTTGGATGCATTACATACGTATTAGACATAGCTCTAGGAGTGTGGCTTTCGGTGCCGGGCAATGCTGGTAGTTTGTCTGTTGGATTGCGCATTAAAATTTTTTTCTGGGTCCCAGTTACTGGCCTCCTGGCAATAGTTTCTTGTTTATTCTTACGATCTACATTATCGGTGGTGATTTGAACGGGCTTGGCATACTTAAGTTCACTTTCACAGTCACTACCTGTTTGTTTTACCAATTTTGGGGCACCAAACGCTTTTGTTTGTTTTAACAAAGAACGGTCGTTACACAATGCCGCTATAAGAGGCAAGTCTAAATTTTTGCTCTTTTCCCTAAGTGTTTTAATATCTAAATCACAATTAGAATCCTTCACTTTAGTCAAAGACGTATCACTATGAAGTATTACATTATAATTCGGAATTTTTCCTTCTCTTAGATGTGTTGGTAATTTCTTCTTATATTCATAAGGCGGCGGCGGAGGCGGCGGCATTCGCCTCAATTTCACCGGTGGCGGATCTTTAATGTTCAAGATATTTTCATGAGATTTAGTTCTGGAGAAATTAGTAATATCCGGAATGCCCGAGGGCAATGGGGGTCTGTCGAAATTAACAGAATGGTTGCTGAGTGATGTTCTACTGGTCATAGAATACCAGCTTGTTCGTACACCCGGTGTTTGGATATAAGAGTCAGACAGATTCTGTATTGAACCATAGGTAGAGGACGCTGATAAAGACGTCGACAGGTAAGGGGTGCTTCGATATTGTAGACTACTCTTATGGATATTTGACATTCGTGATTCAGTTAGCTTATGGTCGAGGTAGTTTTGTTGCGAAACAGCAGGATCTTGAAGTGGATAGTAAACATAATCTACGTCACTATAAAGTTGTTGATGAAAAATGGGATTTTGAGGTGGAGGTGGTGGTGGCAGACGTGCCGTAGGCGGAGGTGGAGGAAGTCTTGAATGCCTCGGTGGCGGTGGAGGAGGTGGTAATTTCATCATAGCCACGAACACGTTTGAGTCCACACTGTGCAGAGGAATATCTCGCGACGGAGACATACTGTTGCTTATTCCTTGCGCTAGTTTTGACCTTTCTGCTCTCCGACTAGATGCTTGATGTCTTTTTGATTTCTGGAATCTATGTTCTAACACCATGGGACTTGCAAATGTTCGTTCACTAGAGGTGCTGACATCGCCAGCCTCTGCTTTAAGAATTGTGATCATTGGTTTAGAAGTCACTACTCTGGCTGCTACTTCTTCTTTCTCTGCTAATTGCTTTATACAATGTGTAGTTGTTCCGGGATACGCAGGCGGCGGTTTAACGCTTGTTGTATTGTACGAAGAAACTGTTCTATGATTATACTCATAAGGCGGAGGTAGTTTTTCTGGAAATACTGGTGTTATTGGTAAATTTGCATCAATTTCTAGAATGTTCGGCAATGACAGGTTATGGGATTTCCGGCTATCAATTCTCGTCGGTGGCGTTGGAGGTCTATCGAAAAAAGAGTTATTAAGATAGTTTTCGTCCGACGGAGCAGTGTCTTCGTGTCCTTGAAGGTAACTATCACCGGAAAAAGGTAGAGGTAATCTAACGTAATCTGATACGGAATCGAAGGTATCACTAACTGATTGATTTTTTGGGTATACACCACGTCCCACTATTAGATCACTTAGTTCACTAGCACTAAGCAAATTATGTTTATTGTCGGTTGGGTCGCTACCGTCGCCATGGAAAGACACGGCGCTAACATTAGAATTAGCGCGTTCTCGAAAAATATCATCTTTCTCCCCGTGGCTTTGATTACAGAAAGCAGTTACGCCGTCGATACAATCACCATTAGATAGTGACCCTTGTAGCCGTAATACTTTAGACTTTATTACAGATCTTTCAGATTTGTTTTTGAGAATCGAAGAGACACTGTCAAAATCAGCCAAATCATTTTCTTTTGGCGTTTTGTAGCTATCATAATGGGAGCTTCCATATTCTGTCCTGCTGTCTTCCGACAAAGTGTACGTTTTTGACCGAGTTGTCAATTCTGAACTACCCATGGTATAAACACCACTAGTTTCACTGGATGCGGCCACGGTCACGGCTTGACCTAACCCATCATATAAGGCGGAAGCTGTGTCTTGGCAATATTCTACATCTAGGCCTACTGTGCTGTTGTCACTGATCATTGAATTTTGTGCGGTGTGATTATAACTTAATTCTAGACTACTTCCGTTCGACGCGCGACTAAGCGTACTTAGACCAGCTCGGTTCATAATAACCGTGCTGCACGATGAAGAACATTGTGATCCGGGGCATTTAGTTTTTCCAGAGACAGGGCTATCTGACAACGTATCGTTAGGGCTTTGATCATTTAAAGAAATACATTCTTCTTGACACGCTGCATTTGACCTCTCTAATGACGTATCAGTGTTTGACGAACTTTCTCCTTCATCCTTAGCTTTCTTGATTCGTATCTTCGATTTTTGTAAATGTAAGGATGAGGTTTTCTTCAAAGGTTGATTTTCGTGTCCAATATGACGTATGAGATATGAATTTGAACAGTCTAATAAATGGGCGAAAGCTAAACTTTCTGTTGAAGGTGCTGGAGGTGAATCTATCATTATTTCTAATTCATCTTCTGATTGGACTCTGTCACTAACAATTCCTGATGTTGTGTTGGAGCTAGTTGATGATATCAATGAAATTCTCTGCTCGTTTTTATTTTGACAGAATTGAAAATTTAGTGATTTGGAATAACCGTAACATATTTTACGCTCTTCTTCTTCTTGTCTTAAGATCTCGTTAAGTTTAGAAGAGATTTTCATTGAAAACTGATGAGTCTCCTTGCAAAGAGCGAACAAATATTTACATTTCTCTTCGCTTGATGAATATAAAGTGATTTTGGCTTGTTCAGTTCTGATTTCAAACTTCTTTCTATCAAAGCTTAATTTTCCTATTGAGCTCCACACGAAGTTAGAGACTGGTCCACTATCGGGCAATATTTTTATTCCTTTTGCAGTCACTAGCAACCAAACTGAACCTGGTTCTGATTCGGTTTTTGTTTGCTTTAAGCGATATCTGTGGGAGTTAATTGTATCTGGTAACAAGCATACCTCGCGTATAAATCTAGTCTCAGCGTCAGACTTTGATAAACCTCTATGTTCTTGGTGACAAGCGCGAATAGCTCCGGTAATCCAATTACCGGTGAGAGAGGGCGGTGCATAGTCATCGAGTTTAAAATATTCCTGGTCGTCGTAAGCTTCCGCGTCTCCGAACTTCGCTTGAAGTGCTAGTCCAATAAGTAACAAAAGAATTTCAGCCGGTAACCCATCCCTCGACCGCAAATTGCTTAGCAGTTGCAGAAAATATAAGTGCCTTCCGACTTCATCGTGTAAAAGCAATGGACTTTCAACGTGAAACTGAACGACGAGATGCAACTCGAGCAACGGCCTTCCATTTGCATCTAGTCCCTGCAATAGAAGAGAACATTTTATAGCATATTTTGCCATGAACAATTTAGAAACATACGAAGTATTTACGTACATGGGTGTGAGAGGATCTCCAACTCTTTGGTGCGTATTTTGATAATTTGCTCTCTAAATCAACAAACAGATACTCCCCATCTGAAAAATAAAATGTTTTATTTATCACCTTCAATTTATATTCAAGAAAAGAAATGAGATTAAATTACGTCAAGAATTAATAATTACTTTGCATGATAGCAAATCCGAACAACTCCGTGTCGGTCATGCCTTGCAGCTGGGCATGGGAATTGACCAGGGATTTTAGCTCTTTGACTCTCGCTTTCGCTTCGACGACAAAGTGGAGCGGTTGAGGCTGGCCGGGCATGCGAAGGGACAAAAGGCGCGCGCCGGCACCGAGCGCGCGCATGTCCCCGCCCAGCGGCCCGCGAACCGAACACAGAGCACGCATGTCGCATCTCGAGACCACTGTTACTTGCTCTATAAATAAAAAAAAAAAAACGGTTACTATATGACCTGTGCATTCAATGTAATCGATTGTCCTCCCGTTATGGATTTATAGTGTAAATTTTAGTCTTGTTACCATTTATTAGGACAACTTGTTTGAGATATTTTTATGTTATATAAGTTGTTTTCATAAATAATTTTCCTTTTTGATTTGTAAGAAATAATGGTTTTGACAACCACCTTTGGAACAATACAGTTATGATATTTTTTAAAATGGATTACGACTATCCATTATCTGCTAGCAACTGAGTTCCCATACAGCCTGGTATATTTTTTTAGTAATAGATATTATTAACAGTTTATACAACATTCTTGTTCTACAACAAAATATATTTAAATATTTGTAAAATTCATTTTAAAACGCCCGTCAAAAAAGGAGGTTTAGAAATGATAAAAAATCGATAAATTGAAAACTCCTTTAATTTTTTTTTCTAAAATGGTTAAACGTTTAAAATAAATAGATATCACAGAGAAATTGAATAAAAAGAAGCTAATACTCTCATACTTAATATTATAGCTAAATTTTACAGAGTGGTCGAAAGTGACCAAGGAAAGTTTTCTTCGAAGAGTTTTCTTTATTCATTGAGTAATATACATTTTTTTTAACTGTGACATTAATGATTTTTCAAATCTAATTTTCAACATTCCTTATGAAAAACATATAAACATTATAAAATTACGCAAATCTCTTACATCATCTCCACTTTCATTCTCATCGAATATAAATTATAAGTATGCCAAATTTCATCTGTTTCCGTGAGCGCAATAACCTATGAAAGGGCTACAAATTTTTCTCTTGACGTATTAATTATATAGAAGTTTAACTTAACCTAATTAAATGTCTTTACTAATATTATAAATCTGTGTTTGTTGGTTTGTCCTCCTTTCGCGCAACAACGGTGCAACAGATAGATGTTTTTTTTTTGGTTTCGGTGTTAATATACATATGGTTGTTGGACATGTCACGACAAAGGTTACTATTTCATTTGGATAAAGAGGAAAAACCAGGAAATTACCAAGACTCAAAATCCACGCGAGCAGAGTCATAGGTAAAGTTTAGTTACTCTTTATTTTGTACTGTACTTTTTGTACACAATAAGGCCTCTCCCTGCAGATGTAGCGACTTGTGAAATACGTTTTTCCATGGATACATCATTCCTCTTAAGCTTCACAGAATTGCACTACAAATGCAGACATCAGCCAACTTAAAAGACAAAGTTAAGACTTTCTAGTAAAGTCGTTAGTAAGACGGAAACATTTAGAGATGAGGGTAATTTACATCTATAAAAGTGAACTCGATTCAATATGAAAATGTTTTACTAATGCCACTGCGGTAAATGCTTTATTTTTTCAGTTTAATCAATGTAATATTGTTATAACAATGTAGTATTTTGCATTGTCAACAATATTAGACACAAGATTATTTAATAAAACGTATTATTCTGTGACATTAAAGGATAAAGATTATTAATCATTTAAGTATTAAATATCTAAAAAATTTCTATTGTATATATAAAGAAAAAACTTTAGCGGCGGATGGGTGTACGTATCCACGCCATCTGTGCATTCCACAGTAATCTTTTTTTTGAATACAATTTGCGTCTTGCTACCTGCTTTTGAGCCTAACATTGTTGTGTTTACTTTCCTTTATAACTTTTAATTGGACTTCGGTAAAAGCGATCGTTAAAATTTATTAAGATTTAGAAAATCTAGGTCAAGAATAACTATAATTTGATACAAAAGACTAGGGATATCACAATTGTAACAATTTAGTGTTGACAAACTTTTGAGCTAGCGTGCCCAAAGAATTGGATGCTAAGAATATTTAAAATAGAAATAAAGAATCACTACGAATTAGTAGCTCTTCGTTAAATGAAACGAAAAACGGAAGATTGGAATTTAACACTCAATAGTCATGTTGTTAATAAATGTTGTTCTCAAATAAATAATGTGCAATATAAATAATAATGACCTCTGTGTTTTGTCTTAATTTAAGACAGTAAAATGACATATCTCTACTGCTTATTCGACTAAAATATTACGCTTAAACTTCTCCTTTAACATTCGTAA
Organism: Eurytides lysithous rurik; assembly: GCA_018247575.1. Taxonomy (NCBI): domain Eukaryota; kingdom Metazoa; phylum Arthropoda; class Insecta; order Lepidoptera; family Papilionidae; genus Eurytides; species Eurytides lysithous. The sequence continues at coordinate 10,510 of DWHO01001336.1, forward strand.
ACGCTTGTGTATGTAGGTATACGAATAAATGTTCCTTGGAATGTGGCACCACAGCCATCTTGGGTGAAAAAAACTAGATGCGAATAAATTTCATCGCATCCGGTACCTCTGCGGCTCTTCAGCTCTTGATAGCCATAGGAACACGTTTTTTTGTTTTAGTAAATGCGCGATAGTTTGTGATGGCGGTCAGGCGTGGCGGGGTAGGGGCAGACCGGTCGGCGGGGTGTGGGGGGAGGGGGCGCTACGTAAGCGCGGTAGCCGCGGACGGCGACGCGTGGAATGCGGACGACCTTCAGATGCCGAGCGCCCCTCCCCCTACGCCAGCCGCATCTTGCGTCCTCGCATACCGACGGCCGTCGTTTGCCTCCACTTTTCGACATCTCGCCACCACTTTTGACACTCGCGCATTGTTATGACGATAATGGATGGAATTTTAAGGAATGTCACTTATGAACATCGGCCCCGAAGAATTTATGTAAATACGATTGTTTTTTTTTCAGTTGCCGGTAAACCCCGTTCGACCGGTCTTTTCGACACCTTGCTAAAGTTGGCATCTCAATAAAATATTCGTAAGCTGAGAGGAAAAAGATCACATTTTGAATGAACTATATATTGTCATCGAGGTAAAAAGTAAAGAAATAACTATATATGAATAGACTTGAAACATTTACCAAAAATTTTTACCAGATATACACCAATTGATTTGGTTTAATTTACTGATTTCAACAATGTTATTAAAAACAAAATGATTCCATGTGACACAACTATGTTTTTGCTTTCCAGTGTTCGATATTATTGGGTAAATATATTCGTCTACGAATATATCCAAATTTTTAAGTTATTCATATTATCGTAGAAGTATGTGTGTGACGTTTTCAATCTTTTTTTTTTCTATTATATGAAACTACTATTCTACAGAATGATAAAAGATAAAATCAGTAAAAAAGATACCGTTTCAACTTTATTTAGATTAGTTACTTATAATCATATTTGAACTTAATTATTTTTCTTTAGATGTTTTTATACCACCCTACATGCGCAGTTGTAATGCTTTAGATTTGGACAATTAAAGTCGACGTCATATTTAGAAACAACACAAAAAAACAAATATTTCAAAAAACTTGGGTCCACAATTTATTACTAACTAAAAATCTATAAAATATTTAAAAAAATTACTAAACGATCTGACTCAAATATGTACTCTAATTTCTTACGAACCCTTATTCATGTTCATTATAATGACTCTGTGTGAACTATATTATATGTATCTAAAAATATATAAAAAAACATTATGTGTAACAATAATTGTCACTTTTTATACGTTTTCTAAATTATTTGACTTAAATTAACTTAAAAAGTTGTAAAATGCTATAAAAGTTAAATTATGTGCGCCATAAATGTTTAGTACTTTGTTCTTAAAACCTCGGCATAATGAAGATATAGTGAGAAAAAGTGAGTGTTTTGTAAGTGGGAGGAGTAGGAATCTTTTGCATTTATCCCGGGGAATTGCCACTGACTTTCCGGCAATTCTAATGCCAAACAGTAATGTGAGCATTATTTTCTTCGGTTTAAAGGTCAAAGCTGTCAGGGTAATTCCTGGATATAGACATAGGACGTCTTATAGCTGTTAAAAAGCGCAGCGCAGAATTAACTAATTTTGAACTTGTGCGATTCAATGTACTATAAAGTAAGAGCAATTTAAAGGGCAAGCGAGTCACTTAATATCAGATACGAATTAAATAAAACAATATTTGTATTAGGTAGCTCATAACTACATAACCGGGTATGAAACATGCAAGAAACTGAAATGACATAACTGTACTAATTTATTTATACATCTGAATATCAGCTGTTATTCAAAAATATATAGCTTTATTTTTTTTTAATAATGCTAAGAAAAGAAAGAAATAAAAAAAAAACTTTCTTTTCTTAACACGTTTATTTATTTATAGAGTAGGAAACAAATGAGCAAACGATTCGCCTGACGTTACGCGATTCCAGTAGCCCTTGCAGATTTTCAATCACGATTTTAACAATTTTCTAATATTTTGTAAATGTTGCTTAGTAGTTAGAAAGATATTAAAATTAAGTATTGTTAATTTTAAAGTTCTTTTATCATCACGGAAAGAATATATAAAACAACCTTATATAAAGATTTTTAAGATTCTAATGCACTTCGTACCGTGGTATAGTTTTTAATATACAGTCATTGCGCATGCCTTGTCATTCGTCAGTTTCATTTACACAGTATGCTATCAAAGGAATGCGGTCGTGTTCGTACCTAGCCTGTTTATGAGGTAATGAATCATTAAATTTATAAATCACTGTTCCTATATAAAGTTTGGTCGTCAGTTACGTTTGGTAAATTGTTGTTATCGTTGTTTATTATATTTAGATCTCTGAAGTCTCTGAAAGGGAATATTATTAAAAGCTATTATATATTGTTATAATTGTTGAAAACTGTAATTATGTAAAATGATATAATTAAGGTCAGAATTTTAGGTATAATGCGATTACAATTTCAAGGCGAATGTCGATCTTGAAAAACTAGTCAAACATGTTTTATTTTGTACAAAATATATGTTGTTTGGACAGGTTATACGTATATTGACTCACGTCAATATAATGTGCTAAAGTATTAATGTAAAAACTGGTCAAGGGTAAGTGCTGATCTAAAAGAATTGTATATTTGTGAAAAATCATAATATATAATATAAGCCACAAGTTAATACAATATTTAAAGTAAATATACTTGTTAAGGCTTTGTTTTACAAGTATCCTTCCTTTAAAGAACATAAAGGTGCAATATGCATCTTTAGGTTCTTTAAAGGAAGGATACTTACTACTTAGACTATCAGGAACCACGTAAAACAGTAGGCATTCTACCTACTTGCAATTAAATAGTACCGATTGCAATATCAATTTTAATTATCTATTACAACGTGATTTTATCACAACAACAATTGCTCTTATCGTTTTTTGTAACTATTAAACATTGGTAGAAAATTTTTCGTTAATTAATATTTAATAGCTCATGAATTTAGCATGTTTATTCAGGAATGTCTTAATATCTCAACGTCAAACACAACAACTGATAAAACTTTGCGTAATGAATCGACCTCATAACATGTTTTACTTTTCTTTTAAAGTAATTGTATGAAAGTAAGTAAACTTTGCTTGTTATTTTGTCGATGTTTAATGCGATTTTTTTTCGGTTTTTTTTTGTAGCGTGTTTTGTGCGTGTGACACAAGTTCTTTTAATATAAATGTGTGTTAGTTGATAAACCTTGTGTTTAACCGAGTCGTTAAGCACAACAGTAGTGCTGCTGTTAAGGAAGGGCGCGCGGGCGCAGGGTCAGCGGCCGCAGAGCGGACGGCGCGGGCGCGCGGAATTCGAGCTATGTGTATGAAATGAAAGTGGCCGCATCGTGAAAGCGCGCGCTTCCACAGCGACCGTCCACGGTGTCGTAAGGATCCACATCACTCACCATTAATAAATAAATCCGATGTTGGAAATAGGAGTTACACAATATTCCACCGCGATGCGCATCCATAAGCACTGCACTAAACACTATGTTCGCGATGTCGTGAACGCGGTGCGTCGCGTGGCGCGAATACGCATTCTCCGCGAACGCGTAGAAACGACTGAGTGAAGCGAACACCGATACCGAAGAGGGCGCGTGGGTCGGCGAAGGCATGAAGGCACGCGCGGGGCGCGCCGCGACTGCGGCTCCGAGGAATGCGGCAAGATAGTGGCGCGGGTACCGGCCGAGGCTCGTTGTAGGCTGTAGGATGGAGCCGGACTCTGGAGCCTCGTAGGCAATCCGCCGCGCCTCGCGCCGGCTGCGCGACTTCGCGGCGTCTCTCTTGGAATGCGAGCGTTAAAATTAATATACTTCAAAATACTCCGCCTACCGTATACAACTGCGTTTACCTACCTACGGTATAGCCGTCAGTAACATTTTATGCCCGTTAAGGAAACAATGAACCATTTAAGAATATTTTGATTAGACATGAATTTGTTAGAACTTTCATCTGGTGACATTCGTTTGAAATCATTTGTTTTTATTGTTAATCATTAACATTATGATACAAAATATAAGGATATTGTTAAATGAAATGTTTAAATTTTATTAATTTGTGACATATTAGGTTTATCAACATAGATGTTTAGAAATAATTGTGAACTTTTAATACTTTTATTAACTGACTTCAAAAAGTGGGAGAGTGAGTTCTAATGCTTTTTTGCATGTTATGCAGTTAATACAACTTTGTACGTTATTTTTGCCTATTGTTACCGAGTTGTTTGTTTGTTCGATTTATTTGAAATCGGTTTTTATTTTATTGTTAACATTTATTTGTTAAACTGTTATACACCTTAGGATATCGTATATACGTGTTTTTTAAATGCAAATCCTTTGTATTGTAAAATATCTCGTGAAGGTCGTTACATAATAACTTTACGAATATGAGGTTTTTGCTCTTTATGATTTTGGTTATGCTTACACGTAAAAAGTGACGTAGTGGTGGCCTTGTGATCGAAACAATCGACTCGCAGTCTGAGGGGATCACGCGTTTGACCCTCAGTGACGTTTTCGCTTTCTTAGTTGTCTTAAATGATAAGGTGATACAACTACGTTTTGTGTCCATAATTTCACACAATGCACTGATCACTCCTCAGTACAGGGTTGTTAAGTTTTATAAAAAACTTACAGCTTGAGCTTGGTGAAATACGAACCATTTTAAGCTTAGATATTATGTTAATTTTTGCTCATCCGATAGGAATGATAAATAGTGGCATAAATTAGTCAATATGTCAGCATCTGGATGATCAGATTTGTTTTTGCCATTAGCATCGTTTTATTGTTGAGCCGTTTTATTGTGAGTGAGTTGAGTGATTAAATGGAAAAGGCTAAATCATGTCAAGTCAATCATTGAATTCCTTTTCGAATTTAACGAAAGTACGAACAGTTTTACGAGTTTTAAGGGCAAATGTTTAATTGTAAGCACTTATGGTTACAATTTTTAGATTTGTGTTCAATGTAAGCCATGAATATTGTTCTGATCATATAACACCACAACAAGAATATTACCGATAGTTTTATTTGATAATAAAAATAACGCAATATCTTGCTTTACTTCAAATTTTAAAATGGTAAGTCAAAATGGTAAATGGTATGTATTTTTACATTTTACTTTTTTTTCTCTTTATTTGTCTACGTAATTTTTACACCTATCACAATTTCTCACCGCGCCC
>DWHO01001337.1:0-15765 GCA_018247575.1 Eurytides lysithous rurik
TACGACGGCCAACGGACCCCCCCGAGTCCGCTGGCTGGAGGCCATGGGTGCTAGGAACGGGCCTGCCGCTTCTAAGCATTGTTACATTAACCCTAACCCAACTAAGAACAAAAACACAAAGTCACTGCCCTCCGCGGGATTCGAACCCACGACCTCCGATTTGTAAAGCGTGGGCCTATATAATTAGGCCACGGGCTAGACACCCGATTGCTTGAAAAGTAAGGTAATGATGCATGGCATCGGATGGGCCTGTAAAAAGTCGGCCCCGGCTTCTTCATCTAGCTGTCGTCGACGTCATCTAGCGATGGTTTGGAGAAGTCGTTATTAAGAGGTCGGTTTGATGTCACCGCCTCTGCGCTTTATATATCGGGTTATGAGAGTAACAGAAAGAGTGAGTGCACCTGTGCCTGAGCAAACGCCTGTGCATTATAATATATCCTGCTCGGTCGATCTCTTGTAGATCGGTCGCCGTGAACGGTTTCGATCGGGAAAACTTTATTTATTACTATTATTTTAACCCTAAGCAGTATTGTATAAGCATCACTATGTTCCGGTTTTAAGGGAAATGTTGTCCGCGTAATTACTAAAATCTAAGCAAGATAATCTAAATATATATCGAATATCTCGCACACGGCCGACATCGGCCAATTGTGTACCGATTTTGATGATTATTTTTTTTATCGTAAAAGGGGAAACTGGGAATCCAGTTCCATATAAATGTTATTGTAATCGGACCTTCATAGATTCACCCGGCAACTTCTAAAGATCAATGTTATGACTTATAACTTTATCAAGCTAATGTTTTATTTTTTAACTAGTATCTTTTAGTGCAATTTGTTAAAGATTGATAATTATTTAATGTTTAAACCAAGTGTATAATCTTCTTTCGGCAATGAAATGAAACAATTCCATGAAACGTAATTACAAAGTTGTTAAAATGAATAAGACTCCATTTCGTTTGTTCACGAATTTTACTTACCTCATTGAAATAAAAATAACATTGTAAAGGTAATACCAGTACGTAATACACAATTACATTACCTTAATATAACTCGGGAAAACTTGCTAGAACAATGTGTAAAATTATACAGAGTACGTTGGAAGCAAAGAAGCGTAGGGAAAATATAATAAAAAAATGTATTTTGATAATAACATTATCACTGCGTGTAGAGTAAGATTTTTATATCGTAGTAGAATAAGATATTTTTAATCGAAGAACATTAAGGCCCAAAACTTCGAGAGCATTTAATATACAACATAGTTGCGGCCTCGAAAGAATATCTCGATAAAATTTCCTAAAAAGCTTTGTAAGAGTAGCTCAGGTCACGTCTCGCTTAAATATTTTATTGCAAGTGGCCGAGATTCGTACTAGTTAACGCCGGGGCGCAGAATTTTTTTTCAAAGTTTCCACAGCTTTCCTCCGCACGTTTTAATGAACCATTGTGTTTCGTAATATTATACCTACTTGCTTTGCTCTTTTGACCACAGTTGCGGTTTTATTTATTAATAAATGGAAATATTTTTATGTGATACGGATACAAGAAGAAAAATTTTATAATAAAAAAATTACATTGTTGTAAAATGTTACATGTTTACATTTAAGTACTACTTTTTCTCAGCGGCTTTGCTTGCTTGAATTTTGATTACCGGTTTTCGACTTTTGGAAAAACCAGCTTGCCACTCTCCATTTCAAAAATTACACATGTTTTAAAATCATAATGATGGGCAGAAGCGGGTTTCTGCTTGAAAGAAGTCAAACCGACACCCAATATGTAATGTTTATATAATGTTAATAAAAAAAAAATAAGTTAAATTTAATCAAAAGTAAGAATTTCACACGTTTTGGTGTATGGCTAAATATATATTGTATTGTAATAAATTTGACAAGAAAATCAAGAAATTTGTTTTATTTAACACTTTTTATTTGTATGAATGTTCGTACAAAATTAATTAATGAGCGTTTACGATTACGCGTGAGGTAATGTTTGCAAGCTAAATTTTATTAGAAACATCATAACTTGAACTCGATTTTGTAGGTTTAATGGTTAAATCAGGCACGCAATTAAACTTATTGATGAAAAGGAAAAACACTGAATGTATGCGAGTATATAATTAGAGCACTATTTTATGTCACTGGGACAAATCATTATATCTGAAAAAATGCAGAAAATGGAAAATAAATTTCTGTGAGGTGCTCGGTTCGAGCCCACACATTCAGCAACAGTGGGTGTTGCTGTGTGGCTCTACAACCGTAAAAACCATTTATTTTTTTATTTTTTTAATAATAATAATACATAACCTCATATTCATTTGCATTAATCGTACAAATACTAGATATATGATAGTGTAGTTTTTAAATTCGTTCAATAGTAGTACCAAATGTAATAATGAGATAATAGATCTGCAGTTATGTTGCTTTTAAAACCTCCCTGAAATCATTGCACAAGTGTCGTTTTAATCAATTTGTTCAAAAAGTCTGCAATGCAGACTGTCCCAGAAAAATAGGAGCGTACCAATTGAGTGAATCGACGAGCAGAGAAGGGAATTGACTTATTATATACGAATGAACGCTTATATTTATTATTCTTGTTTATATTATAATACTACTTTTATTAATTTGATTTCAATTCATTAATTGAATTTCAATATAGATTTTTTATTTAGGTAAACCATACAAATCAGATATTTTATCCTTTATATGAATAATGCCATTGATCATAGTAGTTTTAGATCTAGACAGCACTTTTTTAAATATTTCTTAAATAGAACTAAGTAAAGAAAATTTGTAATTCCTAAACGTTTTCAATGTTGATATTTAATCGATGGATATTAAATCCCTAGATATAAAAGCGAACGTAGCAAAATTTATTATTTGGATAAGGACTAAAGTAGTAATTGGCGTAGAGTAGTTAAAGTTTTACAACATTGCCCACAAATCAGCATTGAACTGTTGTGCTATGCGTCATGGTCTTCGCTGCGTTCGGTGTAACCCGTGAGTCTTAAAATGTTGTCTTTACTTTTAAAATAATATAGTAATCTTTAAGATACATAAATATTTCTATTTGTATTAACTTTAACATAAATGTTATAAGTAACTGGCGCCGTATTTAGTTTTGTTTATAGATTAATTATTTAAATAGTAACAATAAAATTTTTATTAAAACGCTACGGTAGATGATACAACTTGAAATGTTTGTTATTTATCATTCTATGTAAATGTTTATTTTTTAGTTTTAGTGATATTAGATATAAATTATGCAATCAGTTTTAAATTTAAAGAAAAAGGCATAGAAACGATTTTGGACAGTATGCAGCAAGAACCTTTATCTGAGCCTGTATTAAGAGGTAATTAAGATTACTTATAAATAATAATATAAATAAAAATAAAAAAAATGCTCAATGTTCAGTCCATTTTTAGATGATATTGATTGGAAAAATATCAGAGACTCGAAACGGTACATACTCATACCTAGTAATTTTGTAGGAATAGGAAAAAAGCCAAATAAATTAAACCAGAAGATTGTATTACAAAATATATTAAAAGAAGTGATCGCTCATAATATACGATCGAATAAGAAATATCGTGCAAATTCTAATGAAATGCAAAGAAGTCAGCCGAATTATCGTACAGAATTGAAGGAACTTGAAAATTATTCAAAATTTTATCTCGTCCTTAATACTTTGTCGGGAGTTTCCAGAGTTAATAAAGAAGATTTACACAAGCTTAACCAATTGTACGTTTCAGGTGCTATTCTTGAAAAATGTTTGCTTTAAATGATCGAAGAAAAAAGTAATCTGTGTTTGTTTTATAGAATAACAGAATTACTAAGAAGTGCTCAAAAGAAAAACCAAAATAGAGAAGTAAATTATGTATATAAAGGATTAGCAATAAAAGACGACCTGATTTCGGATCACAGAAGACGTGACTCAAACGAATGTATGTGTTTTTCTTTCTTATAAACGTAAGAGTTTATTCAATGTCAGGTTTTAGAGAAACATACACATCTTAGGATTATTTGTCTTGCATTGTTTTAAACATAAATAACGTCGCGGTAATTTTTTTTGTGGATCAGGCTGACATAAGAAAGATCAAGCAACTCATCTGATGGTAAGTGATCACCGCTGCCCATGGACATTTACATTGCAGGCCTAGCAAATGCGTTACCAGCCTTTAAGGGTGGAGTTTTTGAAAGAGGAGGGAGGAGGAGTGAGAGGAAAGGAGGAGCAAGCGAGCGCAAGATAAGGAGGGGATGGAGGAAAAGGTAGGGGGGTGTGCCACCGGTCACCTCACTGCACAGACGAAATGCGGATGCTAACACTTTTCCACTTTACGCCGACTTTCTGTGAGGTTGTGGTACTTATTCGGTTCGAACCTGTCCATTCAGCAGCGAGGACAGCGGCGTGGCTCTACTAGAATAATGGTAGGAACGTTGTATTTTGGGCCAACCCGAATGGTTTACAAAAAAAAAACGTGTGTGTGTACTTATGTGCGGACGTAAGAAGTTATACTTTTTTGTCGTAATAAGATAAAAATCTTTATAAAAAATTTTATCCTTCACTTTATTATTAATTTTATTATATACTCTGCTATATTTTTGTTTCTTATCGTTTTTCCCTAACGCGCCAAAAACAGTATAACTTCAAAAAGTTATAGTCATTCCTTACGTTATCATATGCTCTATATTAATCAATACGAAAATTACAAAATGTAAGTATATGAATTATTGGGAAACCCTTAAGTACTTAATCACGAGCAACAAATAAACACACAAAACTGATTATACATTGCATCCGAGATGTTAGTGATATATTGACCCTGAATCTCGCTTTGATATTTAAATCAGCCTTTTGCTTTATTATGTTAAGTAATAAAAAATATGTCTGTCACGCGCAAAAGTATTGTCCGAACCTTAATTTTTGCAACTGGAAGGATTCTTTTGCAAATTCTACCTGGGGTGGTACCACTGCTAGCCAAGCAGTGATTGATCCGGTTTGGAAGGCAATGTTTTCACGGTAATAATTGGTCGTAGAGACCGTCTAAAGTGTCTGTCTGACAAATGCAGTGTAGAGCCAAGCAGCTTTGGCTCTATACCTTTAAATTGCTGTTCACCCCTATTTTGTCATAGGTAATTGTATCGCTCACTGCAGACGTCTGTTAAAGATATATCATTAAGAGCACTTTTACAGTACCATACGTTTAAAAATAATGTTTATTGAAAGAAAAATATTTAATTTTTTATTTATAGTTTTCGCCCTATCCTAAATTTGGTTTTATTTTAAAGTCAATAACATTGAAGTCTTCTTTGATAGATTTCTCGAAGAAGGTCTCAGATGATTACAAACCAAATCGTTCCAAGAATAGACACAGTGAATATGTTAGAGGGCGAACTGGCGTACCATACGTAGAAAATCATATAGTCTATGAAGAAGAGTAAAAATAAAAACGAAACAAAAAGAAAATCGCTTCTCAATCGTATTTTTTATTTATAAAGCCAGAAAAGTGTCTACCGATCATATTTTCGATTATTGTTGGAATGTCTGTTATCATTTTAAGACTCTATTAATAAGGGGCATGGTAATTCTGTTCAAATTTATATAATACAGATCTTCAGTCTCTCAGCTTTGAAAAATTAAACATCTGTGCTAAATTGTTACTGCTTTAGATCATTCTAGAAAATGTCATTCGGTACTCCCAAACTGAATTAACACTGAATGATACGTTTCGTTATTCTGGAATCATCACTATATAAATATTTTTTTATTGCTTTATTATTATAATACATAATTATGCATTTCCCATTGTAGATCTTGTGATTAATTTTGAAATTAAGTGTATAAACTATAACAAAAGGATTTTTAAAATAATATTCCGAACTACTTACCTGTTATCGTATGACCATGGAAATATATATTACCTATGCCTATCGAAATAAGCATACGGATAAAAATAATGAATATAACTGATAAAAAGTTTGTTTTCCGCTATTCAAGTATTGATATAATTTTTCTTAAATATAAAAATATTATGACGAATGGGTTTTATAACAATAATAGAAAAGACGATGACAACGATAAAGAAGGTTTAAAAAAAAATTAAAAAAAAATGGATTATTCTCTTATAGATGCAAACCGAATAGAAGGTCGTCGGGTCTAGTACGAAAAAAAATGTGGTATACACATATGTTTATGGTTTTTGGTATCTTTTTTGCAACTTTACCGTTATCTTTTTCCCCTCATGGAAATTATCTAACCGAGCATATCTTCATTAGTGATATTCCCTCTCTGCAATGAACAGAAAACCTTTTCAAAGCTCTAGATACATTTTACGAGGTGGAACTTCAGTTCATTGTTTAATAAAGGTAAAAAATTAGTTTGTCATTTTTTTTTGGAATACAGCAGATCTATTCAACGATCAAATCAATATTCTACTCTACTCAACACAATTATGGATTATAGTGTCATTATGTTAAATAAGTTGATTGTGTACTAAATTATATATTAAATCAGCTGCGTTGAGAATAAAAAAAATACTATTGTAATTACTTCAAAGACTGACAAAAAGAGACGTTAAAATGTGTTTTTGTTTTCACGTGAAGAAAATATCAATCTCTTTGTTATTTCTACGAAAAATTGGCAACAATTCTTCAATGTCGACTGGATCAATGATGTTTTATACAACTAACTATTTTGTTGCACTATTATTATTATATTATGACGAACTCGAAGATATCTTAAATTTTGCTATTATAAAAAAAATTATAATAGTAATGTTGTAAAATTATAAAACAAATAAATAAAATTTATTTGCTTTATAATTTTAATAATAGGTATAACAACAATAAGAGAGGTTATTATCTTTGTTATTCGTTATTATAATTGTTTCTCCTTTTTCTTAGGTCAAAATTCATTGTCTACTGAGCGTAAAACATGTGTCTTTGTCTCAAATAAGAAATATGTCTCCTCGATACAGGCTTGCCTAGTGAGGAGACAAATAGATATTACTTTTATATTATGTTTAAAAGCCAATAAATTTGATTTGATTTGAATTGACTTATCATTATTGTAATTGGTTTCAACTAGGGTCGAAATATCGTCAGATGCAGATTACTTAGCCGTCGTAATGATTAATATTTCTGAAGTCAAGTAACACATTATTAAGATGCGGTGGGAGTACATGAATTTGTTATACAAATTTTCATAATTTTATATATATATAAAAGGATGTGAAATTTGTGGGAAGAACCTAATACTTTCTTATATTTGCAACTTGGCATTTATTTAAACTTGTTTTAGGAAAATAATTTGACAATGACCATTAATTAAGAAACAAAACACCTTAAAAGTTTTGTCACCGAAAAAGTATGAATATAAAATATCATTTTGTTCTTTATTAAAGTTTGTTGACTTATGAAGAACTTGCCTACGTTTCTAAAAAACTAATAAATGCGAAAATTAACTGAAAGATGTTTAATAATTTTGTAAAATTTTGTTTCAGTAGTTAAAATCAAGACCTTTTGATTATTTCGCCTTGTATAAAAAAATCACGCACGTTTTTTTTTGACAACAGCATTTACGTATATGGTAATGTAATGATTACGAGGCTTTCAAAATGCTGTAACGATAACGTAATCAAGAAATTAGGGGGTATTTTTGTGCAACAGAAAACATCGTAATATGGTAGTGAATAAAAAACTTATAAAATTTTAAATATGTTTTACTAAATGCATATTTTGTTAGAGTTAAATTTACGATTATATCACAGTCATCACTTTTGTAAGTGCATTTATATATTGTATTCTATATAATTATGTATAAGTATGTACCCGCATTCTATCATATAAGTATAATATAAATTGAATAGGTAATAAGGTTTTTTTTTAAATTCACTACAACTAATTATTATACAAATGCACTTCTACATATTCTTAATAATAAAAGTAAAGAGCATTATTTGACTAAGTGATTAGGTGCATTGAATGCTTTTGGTGTTTTCAATATCCAGTGGACTATTAAATATACATAAGAAAGAGTATTATAAAGTCTTTGATATTTTACAATTTGTTTTGTACATTATATTCATTACAATGGTATGTATTAAAATAAATTTAAAAAATAACCGTAAATGACGAATATATTTTATTAGTATTACTGATTTATTTTGATCCATCGAATAACAAAGGCGTAAAATTTATAAATATTATATGCAATGCACAATTTGATAATACACAATAACGTCAGTCGTTTTGATCGAAATATTGACTCGGCGAGTCGAGTAATATATCGTTTGATACTTAAATTAATACATGCAAAAATCTTAAATTTAGTACATAAATCTATGATTTTGGGCAATACAATAATTGACTAGGCAAGCTAAGAATACAATGACTCTGAATAGGCCATCTTAATTATATACCCATATTGGGTTTAACTAATTTTATTATCTTGGAATGTTCGCTATATCTAAATTTTCTACGTTTCATATTATATTAGAGATGATAATAATAATAAAATGTTAATATGTTAATAATTATTGGGATTTAATATAGTTCGAGCAAAAATGGCTTATTGAAAACAGGCTTATAAATTGGTTTATGACACAAACAACACGAATTGATGTTGTCAGTTTTGTTGGAAGACAAGATAGTATTGTACACTGCACATAAACGTGAATAGTTATAACAGATATTTTGATATTGGAAAACTGTACATTAAATAAGAATACATTTTGTATAGTTTATTTCATTACGAGGAAAGATTCAAACATATATTTAAATAAAATGGGAAGAGGTTTCCTAGTAGAGTAGAAAATCTTTTAAAATTGTAATACTTAAAATTTCTATAGTGCAACAAATAGTGAAATATTTAAATTACAACCTACTTAAAAGCAATTGATCCCATCCCAGGCTGTTTAAAGTTGATAACGATCTTTTTTGTGATAATATAATCGATTTTATATTTTTATTATTTGTTAGAAATATAGTAAATAATAATCCATCATACCTATAATGTCCCCCAATTTCAATCATAACTTTGCAAAATATTTTAATGTCAGAGGGTGGTTTACTAGACATTCTAATGGACCCCTTTTCGTCTACGTAGTACTAATTATATTCATCATTTACCACTTCATATTCTTCTAACACTTTATGAACACTTATATTTTGTCAGTTCACGTAGTCTGTGTTAAGACGTTTGAGCGTAAACCTGTATTCGTTGGCAAATCTGAAACCGTTCACCCTCAAAGGTAGTTTGGTCTCGACATACAGCAAAGTACACCCATTCCTTTGTAAAGCGATCCTCTTCGCTTATTCCTCCATAATCCATTCACGTCATCGCCTTTCAGCGCTACATTGGTCTCTGTAGGAAAATGTTGTGTTATTTACTTGATTGATTATCGCTTAGCACAATGACTATACGGGCGGTTCATATCTTTGATTCGGTATATGAATCATAGTTTTTTTCTACTTAGTTGTGTTTAAATGTTTATTTTTTTTGCTTTGACCTTTTGTCCTCGTAACATAACGCCTTAGCTGTATGCATATCTGACATGTACCGCTAGATAAAGTGGTAAGTATATGACAAATTCAAAATTTTAGTATGTTAAAGAAAAGATAAAAGCATAAAAGTTAAAAAGGCTGATTTTTCGACATATTAACGTTGAGAAAGAAAATTTATTTTTTGTTTCAATTAAAGTTTTCAAAACTTTACCTAAATGATTTAGATTCTCATGCTGGGGCAGGTACTCTTGAATATCATTGACTATCCTATTGATATCTTGTGTGTCCTTTGCGATGCTGCATAACTCTTCTTGATTGAAGTCCGGTGTGATTTGTTTACATAGTAATATTTGGCTTATTACGTTTCCAAAATTTGATGGGCCGGCGCGATTCTCTGCACAGAGTAATTATAACTTTTAAATTATTTATTTCATTTAGTTGTTAGTAAATGTATTGATCATTATTGAATTAATCGGTTGAGTAGTTAGTGATGTCTTTGCGTTTTTGTTATATTTAAGGAAAATTAGTAGTACACATATTTAAGATAACTTTTTTTTATTGTTTCTTAAATATGCAGGTTTCCTCACGATGTTTTCCTTCACCGATGAGCACGTGGTATATCAGCACTTAAATTTGTTAATTATAAACTGACAAATTCATTGATGCTGGCACCGGGACTTGAAGTCAGGTTGCTCGAGTATATTAAATTAAAAACGAGCGCCTGGACACTAAGCTACCACGGCTCTTAGCGGAAAAATCATTAAAAAATAATTAATAATAATACCTTTATATTATTATTAAAAAAAACTTGAATCTAAAAGACTGATCTAGTTACGAGAAGTCGAAGCAATCCTTTAACATTTCTCTAATCTAGATAAAATCATTCACTTAATCGAAAAATGGTACCGTAGTATGAAGTCATGTCCATCGGCACGAGTTGGACCAGCCGGTGACATTTGGCGAGCTCACGCAACAGCAGTTGGGACATGAAGTATAATAACACTAACTGTGGCTGCTCCGTGCAACTCTCGCTACTAGTCCTGTATACATAAAGAGCATATTGATTATTGGTACATATGTATTAAATTTAAAACAGTTTTAATAGAGAAAGAGAAATTTGTTTACACTTTTAATAATGTACTGCTTAATGCTGTTAGTTATTTATTACATAAATATAAAATACATAAACGACAACTCAATTAAGAGAGAACTGCATTCTTAATAAATAATAAAAGAAATGTACACCTTTATAAATTGGGAAAGGGAGCATATGAATATATATGTATGTATGATAGAGTTACAAAGTATAGCCTTATTTAAATGATTATAAAATAAAGGCGTTGAAAAATCGACGACAAAATAAAATTTCATTATTTCTTATACACTAGTGGGTTTGATAAATTTATGACATTAAGCTTTAGTGACTTGTAGAGAACACCAGCAAACTTTATGACTTATAGTGAGTGATACGAGCAGCTTATTTGGTGTACAATTTATTATAACACTTTTAAAACACAAAAACTCAGCAAAATAAATGATAAAAAGTAACGGCAATAAAATATAGTCACCGTTAAATAAATTTAAATCAGCATTTTGTAGGCTAATGTTGGCCTGTTTTATAAACGCGTGCCGTTTGTATTAATGTAGGAGTAATATATCTGGCTGTTTTGGAACATTAATCTAATCCTAGACACGTATCAGGTGCCCACAGGCGAGTATCGATTTAGATTTATTCATACAAACTGTGGTACTATTTTCCCTTGGGATTTATTCTATTTACTTAATAAATTACATAAATAAAATAATTGATAATGCTGGCTGTATATTACGTTCTTTTTACATATTGAACTTTAAGACACAAATTACGCTGGACTGTTGTGATAAGATAAATTACTTGTGATCGTCACAGGTTATTTAAGAATTCTTAGTTTTTTGTAAGTATCAATAATACCCTCTAAAGACATCTTCATACTTACATAAGAATTAAATAAGTAACGATGTAGTCGTTACTTATTTAGTTCTTATGTAAGAGAGAGATATTGGATGCACCATTTGGCGCTCAACTAGCATTAATTTATTCATGATTTAGGGGAGTTTAAGTGTTGTTGTTATTTCATAGCATTTTACAGCAATAGGTGATGTTCCAAAATCTAAATGATCTAATTCTTCTAATTTTTCAGGGTGGTAGAGCGACGCAGCTGCTCCCGTTACTGAATGGGTCGGCTCGAATCGGATTAGTACCACGACCTCACAGGAAATCGGCGTAAAGTGGAAGTATTTTGCTTCCGCGTTTCATCTAGTGAGTGAAGTGGCCGGTGGCCCATCTCCCTCCCACCTCTTTCTCCCGCCCTCTTCCTCTCTACTTCTTTCAAAACTTCCTCCCCTCAAAGGCTGGCAACCCATTTGCAAGTTCTATAATGCTGCAAATGTCCATCGGTGCTGGTGATCACTTACCATCAGGTGAGCCGCTTGCTCGTTTGTCAGCTTAAGACATAAAAAAATCATACTTTTTGCAGGTAGGTAGCACTAGTTGGCTTGTTTGCTTTGTGGCCTCGACGCAAGCGCGCCGCAGACGTCGTACGCGCTCCCGTAGCTCGGGGCAATCCGTGGGCTGTCCAATGTGAATGAGCAGATCGCGGAACAACGCCAACTGCACGTTGATCTCGGTTATCAGCTGTATGTAGAAAAAGAGAGATTAGTATAAGCACTAGCGGCACATATTCTCGGTGATCTCCCTCATATCCAACGCTTCATCTCGCTGGAATACAAGAAGACGTAAAGAATAAAACATGTTTCCATGGCACATTTATATGAGTTTTGAATCTTTCTTATTTAATTTTCATGTAGACGTCTGCAAGGTAAATGTCATATAATACTCGGTATCAGTGGCGGTACTACCATACAAACCCAAAACTCGGCTTACCCTACTAAGGAGTAAAGTTTATAAATCTTAATTTAGAACATAATTCCCCAATTATTTATTTTTAAATTTGAGAATGCGGGAATTATGTGTAATTGAGATTTATAAATTTTACTCCTTAGTACGGTAAGCTGGGCTTTTGGACTTGTATGGTAGTGCCGCCACTGCTCGGTATGTTTACGATTTTATATATACAAGGTCGTTTAGTTCTGTAAATTTTTGCAGAAAATGTTTCCAACGTAAAAGGAGCACTTAATAGAAATGAGCCAACATTGTAAGCACTTTGATACAATCGACTTAACTCGTAGGTCCTAAATTACGATAACCACTTTTGGGAAATGTACGTTATTTCAAAAATTTTTACTACGTTTGAGTTGTTTAAAAATGCCATAAAATAAAAAAAATCAGGTAACTTAAAGTGACTGATTTTAAATTTTGTTTATTTATTTGTCGTGACAAAATATTATTATAAGTTATATAACGTTACTAAATACTTCACATTCATATAACATTAGTAAACGTAACATGATATTAAAATAATCTTATTTTCACGTGTTCATTTTATCTTCTATCTATCAAGTGGTAAATTTCCTCCGCGCTGCTGCGGAGGGGAAATAGCTTTTAAACGAACAGTTTAGTCTAGGTAAATTTGATTTTGTATTTTAATGTCATGGATAAATAACGAACGTGATAGAGTGAAAACGTTTTCTATACAGTTTAAAGACAGTTTTTTGACGTGCATTAAATATGTTTGTGGATTTAATAGTTAAATATATAAAATTTAACTATTAAGTTTACTATTTACTAACGGAGGCATAGTCTTTTAAAATATCTTTTATTATAAATGTATTCTGCCCTATACGTCTTAAATTTTATTACTTTTTGTTTACCGATTTATAAAACAAACGTTTATCTTCCACTTTTATTTTTACGGTTATTATATTTAGTATTTATTTTTATTCTTAGGAAAAGACACACTTACATACAAACTACAAACGGAAGATAGCATCTACATTTAATATGAGATTATTGACTACGTGTTTGATATTAAATAGTAATATAATAATAAAGTAGTAAAAAATTCTTTGGGTTCGGTAATCATTTTTAGGATGATAAAATGCCCCACTTCACTTTGGAAATTGGTTTTATTGGGCTACTTTCACATATTATAGTGGCATTACGAAAAAAGAACGTTCTTGGCAAAAGAACTTAACGCTGTCTGAAATAAAAAAAGTTTCCTGTAAAGCAATTTGGCACATTATATAAAATTCATAGAAAATTAGTTCAGTCTCTTCATATTAATATAGTTTATAAAATAAATAAGGGGATAATTTGACATTTCATTATATCATAAATTGAATCTGCAGTTTACAATATTATTTTTATTATTGTTGCAATGGCATCGATCTACGTTGTTAAAGTTGTTAAGCAAAAACACCAATTTTATAGTAATGATTATTGTAATTATTTTTTTTTTTGGATGACCTTATAAGTAAACATCACTGACCATTAAAATTCATATCATTAGACAGGTCACGGTTGCTGGTTTTCGTGTAAAAAAAGACTCACTTTTAAGATGTATCGGTTCAGAAATATCGCTAGATTACACGTAGTTCCCATGCAGGGAAGAGAACGATGCGAAAAGCGCACACATTTTATCTCTTAGAAGATTATGAATGTTATCAAGTTGGTAAATATTATTATGAACATTGTGGAACAATTGTTAAGGATATAAGAAACAAATATGTAAAACATATTACAATATAGTTATATATAACAGAAAATAGGAGATGCAACTTATTGGAAGGATTGAGTCAATCGGAAAGGATTTGTTTTAACGTTTTGAGTGCGACAGAACTTACGGTTTATGAAGTTGGAGGTTCCTTTTGCGTGATCATGAAGTTTAACACCATTTTGGTACAATTCATATGTTCTTGAAATTTCGATCACATGGTTTCCGTGATAGCTATATTTACCAAAGGAAATGTAAAACATTTATTCAATGATAATCTGTAGGTAGCGTAGGTAATTTAAGTTATTTACGCCGTTTTGTCTTATTCGTCGATATTATTATTTTTTTAAACAAATGTGTCTATATAAATGTTCTTTGTATTTTAAATATTTGACCTAATAATATTAACTGATATAAAAACTGCAACCGCACTATTAAAGTATTCGTGCTTTGCGTGAAAGTGTTTTAAACAAAGAAATGGGGAATAAATTTCTACAATTGAAATTATTTTATTTCAATTGTAGCTCGCTGAAAGAGAGCCGAGAATAAATTAACAATTGCCTACAAAGTTTCGTAGCAGAAAAATTTTATTTGAATAAATTTGTAACTACGCCGAAAAAGCTAGCTCACATTGTTAAATATTTGTTGACGGGGCCGTACGTGTTTATAAATTGATGTGTAAATAAAAGTATCTTTTGATTCCTGGAGAGATAACTGGGTAAAATATCTTTCTATGTATGTATTTGTGGTCAAATCTGTTATCTATATAATTGTTCGCGTGTACGGAGGTGTTTAACATAATAATTAAACATATATTAACTTCTAATTCTATTCTTCTTTATCGTTCACAAGTCATACACAATTGAGCGGCTTGTTCGGACAAAGTATCCATATTTATGGTTACGAAACGTATTATTACTTAAACTTATAACAATAATTTAAAAAAAACACGCAAATGAAAAAAAAAACAAAAATAATTAATTTCAATCTTTTCTTTTTTTTTGGCGAATTTGAGACCATTTTATTTTCCCGGTTATAATTTTGTCTTTTACTGCAGTTCTATTTTTAAATTTTGTTTTTTTTTTATGATTAATTGAAAGTCTCAACGTTTTCATTTATTTAATATAAGTTTTGATATTTATACAAAATATTAATTCGAAAGTAATCCTGAACTTTGATGTGATTTATTAAGATGATGATATATTAAAAAATTAAAAGAAAAAAATCGTTATGTAATAAAAAGTAGACCAAATAACCCTAAGAAACTATTTATTTCTATAATTGTAAAACTTAAATACTTCTAAAAGTATTAAGGTTAATTATTAATTATTAAAGTTCTTCTAAACTCGAGTTCAAGAACTCGACGAAATTAGTCACATTTGCGAATATAAGAAACGTTTATTTTTTCAAATCTCTGATACGTGCTCTATGACGTAAAGACGTGAAGAAAGTCCTTTTTTTTTTTTTTTTTTTTACGTTGGGAAATCCCTTATGGATACCTGGCGTTCACGTAGTGGACAGCCGGGTTATGTCGGACTCGCACCGACTAAAACCCCACGGTGGTCGCCATCTGCTCTTATGAAGGGTCACGGGATCTCCGTTCGGAACACAACCGC
>DWHO01001338.1:0-15764 GCA_018247575.1 Eurytides lysithous rurik
CTGCATACGCATCAGCTGAGAAAGGGGTACAGAGTTTTCTTTTCACGCAATAATGTCCAGATGTCATTCCAAATTCGAGATTGTTAAATTCTAGGTTTACAAAAACAAATATAATTTTACGATTTATACGCAACAAAATTTATTATGTCCACTTCTTTCGAATCACGCTTACTTAACTTATATTAAATAATTTGCTAAAAACCGCAATAATTTTAAATAAGACTATCCAAAATGACGCGGTCCAATGTATTAGAAAGATAATTTTAAAGCAGAGGCATATGTCACGAGAAGACGTAAAAACTAAGTTCATACTGGAGAACATAATTAGAAGGTTCATTTAGAGCCGAAGTGTTTTTCTGGATCAAGTTATAAGCAGTTACGTTTAATTATATCTTTTTTGAAGTAAACAAACGAGCGAGTTGTGTACCCTATGTTAAGTGACAAGCTTAACCAAAACAAGGTAGTCGTACGATCAAGTTTAAAACTGATTCTTTCTGAGCTGCGCTCGTAAAATGTTAGATGGCCTTTGTATGATGCCTAGTGATTGACGATGCTGTGCTTCTTCTGATGCTTCTAAACTATTGCGGTAGTAGAGTTTTTGTACGGACGGATATGTAGTCGACGTACATTCAAATATAATTTGCTGTTTACATTAAAAACTATATACCTACTAATAATTATTAAGTAATACGAATTGGACACGAAACATTTGTATGTTTATCCTAGAATCAGCCACGTAGTAATGAGTCGGTAAATTTGTATCATGGTAGAGAAAATAAAGAGAATATAACCATTGACTTTTACATGAGTAAAAGTGCGAGTGATAGTGTAGCTAAATATCAAAAAGAATACAAATACGCCGGCCTCTTTTAAAGAGATCTCCAAATTTCAAATTAGAATTGAATTAAGGTGAAATAAAAGAATTTCCTGCTCTTCCACTGGCCCGTTGGTGTATTGATCAGTGCTCCAAGTATATATACCAGTTACATGTATTTGGTTGCCATAGTACAGGCTCTGCCTAGTTTGGGATCAGATGGCAATGTGAACAACTCTTTTGTCCAATGAGTTAGGTAAGCATCTAAGTGTCTTGAAGATTCATGTCGCAATGGTAAGCCTGTGTTTTGTACGTTATTTTCTCGCGTTCAATTGTTTAACTCCCGCCATTTTCGATACTTATAATTCCAAATCTGTTATACGTAGAAAAACATATGTACCTACGTACATATGTTTTTCTACGTATGATATCATCGTGTTGTCGTTTGACTGAACTCCTGCAGATATGGTGTACCTTGATAAGATGATATAGATAAGAGAATATAGAATATTATAGGAGAAGATGAGAGTTTCGAAGCACTGGTAATGTAAAACCAACTCTTCTATCGCGTTATCGTGGAAAATGGTGGGAGGATTTCACTGAATTATATAAGTCAAGTCCTATTTACTTTTCCAAACATATGTGTAACGACGAATCTCTCACCACTTGGACCACACGGTGCCGTCGGCGGCGTGCTTTGATGTCGCTCGCGGCGAATGCGCCGATGTCACCGCGGCAGACTTATGCGGCCGATGCAATCATCCACGCCCGAGGGTGAGGCTGAAGCAATTTCGTGTCCAGCCCAACGTCCCCATTCAACCGGTGTCGGCGAACTTCATGGTCAATAAGTGTCCCGTGTCTCTCCAGAGAAATGTTTATCCGTTTTCATGTAAACGAATGTTTACTTTAAGGTCTTGAACTGGATGGGGCACGGCAGAGACAGCCTTTTAATTGTCACATGGGTCAAATTTCAGCTTTTAATTTGTCACGTGATAAGTAAATTATATTGATTTTACTAAAACGATAAACGCACGTAATGCACTGAAACAATTTTAAGTGTAATAAATAAAGTAACGAAATTCAACCCTCGGTCCTTACAATAGAACAATACCCTTATTTGCTCTCAGCCGTCACCACAATCACCACAATTCACACGTCTTTGATTTCTCGCCCAATTATCAAGAAAAACAGCGGGCGATAATCTTCTAAATAATAACCGACACTGACGTATTATTTCGATTTGGCGCCTAGAATAATAGTACAATGTCTATGGTTTTTTACCCGCCAATACACCCAGCTTATAAGCAAACATAGCGTAAATGAAAAAGCGACTCTAACACACTGAGTTAGAGTATATAATGCTTGGTAGTATGTGAGATACTGTGGTCGTTTTAGTTTGGAGGAAAACACGAACAGTAGGAGGCTTATTACGGTCAAACTCGGGCGCCCGTGCGAAGTGGACGTGTGCTCATGACGTCCGCTAGATGGAGCTGACCGCGTCGCCATTGTCCCGCTGATTGAGCGATGAATGCCTCGAATTGTTCCCGCTCTTCTGTAATTCCTTTCGCGCTCTCTCGCACGCGAACCTCTGTTCGTCGTAAGGATGACCGATCATGAGGCGAATGCGATTGATGTTCTACCGACAAATTTGGAGCAAGATATTTCGTTAACATTACCTTCATAAATTATCCATTACATTCGTTTATATTTATCATGAATAGAGTTTTTTAGCATTTATTATTTATGTGTACATCGACTCCGGTTACTTTTGATTACCATACTTACTAAAAAAATATTCAAAAACCCATAGATTATCCTATATCATACTTCAATACTTCTAATGTCCATTCAATGTTTCGTAGCGCAAACACTGTCGTGGACCGCGTAGAATTTTGACCATAAGAGAATAACACGACGTCCTTGCGCCGACCGCACCACTCAATGGTGAAAATCAACGACAATAAACGTCTAATGAACATCCGAGCCGCATTATTTGGTTTGCGTGTCGCGTTACCTATGCCCTTTTCTTACTCCAGGCTGGTTCACCCCCTTCGTTCTTTCTTCCCGCGCATTAGCCCGTTCGCGTATCGGGTGTCGTTCATTCGCCATTCAATGGACTGAATGGCGCTACAATGGCGGCCGGCGGCGGCGTAAATAAAATAATTAGTACGAGTGTAAATTCGTTTAGCGTCGCCCGCAATCATTGATATATGAATGCGATATTCTAGACGGGCCGGAGCATTCGTCGGTATCGCGCTGATAAAACAAAGGAGGTATGTCAGTGAGTTCGTCTGTTTCATTATAGCGATGCAGTTTCTTCTAAATTTACAGGAGGAAAAGTAATATCATCTTAAATGTATTCATCATAAAATTGATGTCTCTCTTCAAAAGATAATGTGTCACAAAACCTTATAAGACATAAGAAAAAGGAGTAAATCATGCGGAAAAAATTTGTACGAATAAAACGAATCTAATAAATGAATGGAAGAGTCAGATTTTAAATTATATTTTTACAGAATACTGTTATTATCTAGGATTATAATTTTGAAAAGAAATACTTGCGTAAAACCGTGGGCAAAACATAATATGTTTACACAAAGAGACGCGGGACGGATTCGTACAGGAGAGGATTAATTCGTACAATCCCGACTGTGCCGCGGATAAAGGAGGAACAGAAACAAACAAAAGAGCGTTTAAACATAACCTATTATCGTGTGTTTACTACTCGTCTTTTTAATGTGAATTAATATTACGCTAATAAGAATTATTTTAATTCAAGCTTCTTGTTAAATACACTTTTTATCCGCGATGCGGGTAATGTCGGCAACTGCAATTGACCCTGACTGAATTCCCCATATGACAAAATGGTTTATGGATGATATATAATATTAATTGACAAAATTTTGAAAAAAAAATTGACGCACTCTGTGTGTTGGTGTAGCGGTTAGTGGTCTTCAGAGCAAAACCAAAGGTTGTGGGTCCGATTCCCTACCGTCCGACAAAATATTTGTGCGATTGCCAGAGTTCTGAGTTCTGACTAGGGTGTTAGTTATCTATATAAGCATGCATTTTAAACATATAAGTATATATATCAGTTGTCTGTTTACCACATACCCTCTGGGCTCTGCCCAGTTTTGGGATCAGACTGCATTATTTGAGGTGTCCTAAGATAATTATTATTTATTTATTTATTTAAAACTATATTTGTTACCTAAAACCGTCAATGTACATCTTACTTGCTTGGTCTGAAAATGAATTAATTGACTTGCTGCGTTTACATGTGATGTCAAGAGTTCGACACAGATTATATTTTTTCACGGGCTAACTGGGTTCAATCAAACGAACCGATTAGTTAAAAGTAGTACTGTTTTAGCCTGCTTGGTTACACATCGGACTATTAAATTATTACCCATTAGTTATTTTACCAAACTGTGCTGTTGCTGTGATATTAAATTTCTCTGTGTACATCGCTTAGGTCTGCTTTCTTATCGGCACGATTAATAAAGACAATCTTATATCTCTGGATACTAAGCGCAACGCAGACTTGAACACGGAGTGTTAAATTTTTTTTGCACTGCATTTCCTGTTATAATAGCGTCAAACAATGTGTTTTTTACGGCGGAAGCGGGCAAACAAGCAAGCGGTTCGCCTGATTGAAAGCAATAATCGCCGCCCATGGAAACGAACGTCGAACGATTCGCAAATGCGTTGCCGGCCCTTAAAGTGGGAATTTTTGAAAGAGAAAGGCTGGAAGTGGAGGGGTGGGGGGAAGGAGGGGGAACTGAAAAAGGAAGGAAGGAGGGGGCCCAGGCCACCTAACTTACCAGACGAAATGCGGAAACACAAACACTACGTCTTTACGTCAATTTTCTGTGAGGTCGTGGTATTGATCCGGCTTGAGGCAGCCTATTCCGCAACACCGGAAGCTGCTGCATGGGTTTGGCATCATTAAAAGCAAGCTTGCTCATAGGCAAGTGTGTCGCTTTCAGATTTTTTTATCTGGATTAGGAGTCAAACGAGCAAGCAGCTCACCTAATGGTAAGCGACGCCGCTAGTCATGTCCAACACTATCGGTGTAATGTTATCCTTCAGATTAGGATACAGTCGTGTTTTCACAACTGCTTGGATAACTTAAATTAAGTGACAATTCAGTGGTACTTTCACAGGCGGACGAATTTTATCTCTAGGTTTAGAGTTGACTTACCAGTACTCAGGATACCTCCTCAAATCAGTAAGTCCGCTCTTTAAAATTCTTTTAATTAAAGTAAGTGCAATGAAAGGTAAACAAATGAATAAATAAAAAGTAAAATATAGTAAATCTGCATTAACTAAATACTACTAGTTTGGCTCCTGTAGGAATTACGTACTAAAGTAACGTTTGTTTTAGTACTAAGTAACCTTTAGTTTTATTAGATGAAAAAGAGATTCAGTGAATTTCAAAACATCAGTAAACCTTTTGTATTTTAGTGACAATAACAAAACAATTATAAGTACATATAAATAGATAATTGACGAACCCCCATACGTCGATAAAGATCAGAAAAAAGAACGGAATAATTAGAAACGACAATGCCCGGGGCAAATTGGTGTAACCGCGATCCGTTTCGACGGACCTGTACCCGGATAATTGTTTGTTGAGAAACACGGTCCATTCATTACACCTTATTGAAGTAAGAACTCTGAGAGCGGAATCTCGTCGCTTCGGAGGCGAGCTATGGATTTCTCACAAACACTTAATCCCGGGGGTCGGGAGGGGCGGTATTGTTGTGATAACTTAATTGAAATTTGAATGCGGCCGCTTAGCGCTAACAAGGCGCGGGGGCCTATCAAATAACACTAAACGCGTCGCTGTGAGACCTCTCAGTGTTGGACTCCTCACCCTTTATTTCGTACAACCTCAATTTTTGTACATCGAAGAAATATACTGTTAGAATACTTTTGATTGGTTATATTTTGTATATATCTCTGACAAAACTCGATCGAGAAAAATTATTAGATACTATCATTTCAACTTTCTCACTTCTTCTCCTTTAAGGCTGGCACTCGCATTTGTCCAGGTATGGTGTGATCGCTTACGCTCACCTAAAAAAGTATTTATTTTTTGTTTTTTATTTTAATCATCTTAATTTTTGTATCATCATTTATCACACCACATAATTCATTTTTCAACTTTACATTCATGTACTTGGAATTGAAATCAAAGAAAAACTCTGCGATGTAATGTATATTTTTTAAAGATAAACAAATAAATAATAAGAATAAAGTAGATCTGCACATTAACTAAATACTACTAGCTTATCACCTGTAGATATTTCGTGCTAAAGTAAGCTTTGTTTTAGTACACATACAATAATATTTAGTGTTACCTTAACTTTAACCTTTATCCAAAAGTATACCCGAGTGAGTAAAGCCAATATTTCATACATAAGTTAGTAAAGTTTGAATGAACCAAAAGACCGCGCGGTCACATCACTGGCTGGCAGAGACCGTGTTACCAAGACGATCGGTCCAATCCTTCTTTTTGGCATTCATCAACGTTGACGGATGGCCATTGTGGGCCTTTTTTGGCCTGGCACGGTGCGCGGACGATGGGCGGTTAGAGATATTTAAGGGATTAGTACGGCTGACTGACGGAAGACGGGGATTTGCCTGTAAGGCGGTAAATACTACAACATCCTCACGTTATCTTATCAAGTGAAGACCGGGTAGAATGTGATTAATTAAATATTTTATAAAATAAGATTAATCAGTACTAATATTATAAATAAGTTGTGATTTATATGAAACAAGTATACAATAATTTGTCGTTTATCAAATGACTAACGTAGACCAATAAATAGATCATTTGTTAATAAAAGAAATGAATTATTTTTTTTGTTGTAATAAACTTAAATGATTTTTGTAAGTAGGTAAATATGAAGTCTTATAGTAATATAATAGTTTTTTTTTTCTTTTATGGACTAAGAAGCAAACGAACATGCGGCTCACTTGGATGTAAGCGATCGCCGCTGCTCAGGGGTACACGCAACATCGAAAGATTTGCAAGTGCGTTGCAAGATTTGCGAGGAAGAGGAAGGAGGAGAAAGGGGTGTCGGCCACCGACCACACGGCAAAAATTCATTCAATCTACCGCTTCAATCTAATTTTCAGTGAGGCCGTGGTACTTACACGGTTCGAGCCGAAAAAAGCCAAAGTTTATGTCGGTAGCGGCTCTAACAGTTCCTTGCCCACGAAACCACGGAAGCAATTTCCAGCAGTTGTTTGGAAATTGATCACCGTGCTTATCGCCATCGTATGAATAAAAATAATGTCCTCTCTGGTCTCCTCTGGTCCTGACTGGTGGACTGATTCCGGCAACGGCGGCCGATTTACAAGGTGCGCAGGACATATTATAATTTTTTAGCGTTTGCGCAGACAAAGGTGCACTCATTCTTTCTTTAAATCTCATAGCCTGATGGGACGGATAACCAACACGACTGGAGAGAGATCAGGCGCAGAGGCGGCGATATTAAACCGACCTCTTAATAACGATTTCTTCACCGCCGCTAGATGGCGTCGACAAGAAGCCGGGACCGACTTTTTACATGCCCATCCCACGCACGGATCATCTTACTTTTCAGGCAGTCGGGTGATCAGCCCATAATGCCCTAAACCGGCTAAGAAACAACACCACCTAGTCATTGCCCTCCGCGAGATTCGAGCCCACGACCTCCGATTTATAAAGCGCAGGCCTATACCACTAGGCCATCGTACAAAGAATATAACGATAGCCATCGCCAGGTTAATAACACTCCTAGGTAGTCGCGCGACCTCGTGATATACCGTAGATACCCCATCGGGCATAACAGCGTCAGTCGGTGGCGGGGCTAATCAAACCTCAACAATGCCCCAATGAAGCTCGCGCAATTAACATCACGAACGCGAAAGCAAATGAGCGCAGCGCCGACTCACCCGCGTCCGTCTGTCTCCGCCGTTACTATTAATCACGGCGATTCTTGCGAGTGACAGTTAATATTGCCCGCGCGCTTGCTCCAAGCGATGGGCGGCAGCGGAGCAACAAATGGAACGCTTTCATACAGGTAAACGTTTACGATACTCATTACTTGTACCGGATGACCCGTTTGGGTGGATTATCCTTTCATGTTACCATTCCTAGGTAAAAAATTTAAGCTTATCCCACTTTTTAACCATAAAGTATGTTTATAAACATCTGTTTTTTTTTGTCTACGTAAAAAGACGCAAATTATCATTTAAAACGATATTAGTGTTGATAAGGATCTGTATAACTTGCATATTCCAAAAGCTCTTAAAAATTGATACACTATGTTATATTCTATAATCATACCATCCAGAACATTGTTTCATTCACATACAATTCAGATTTATATCAAGGTTTCATTTCATTATCTTTGTTTGTTTAAAGATAAAGTAAAATTAAAAAATAAGTACATACAAAAAAACGTATTTACTGTCCTCCCATTAGGGTTTCATCATTTATTTCATACGATTTTTTCCACTTAAAACTGTATTTATTATTTTTTAGTATTTTCACTAACGCCCGGTTTGAGCAATGTCAACATCAAATCATATTTCTTTAATCATGTTAAAGCAAATATCATACTCGAAGTGCAGTCCTCCATCAGCCTCTGCCTTGGCCGGTGTCAAATCAGCTCGCCGCTTTGACTGAATGGGGCACCGTTGAAAGCTCGTACTGTATCGCTCAGATCGTTGCAGGTGGCGGGTATTATGCTATTGGGACGCCATCGCTCACCTCGGCCGCCGCAACGGTGGACCGACGCGGCGTCATTTGCTTAATGATTCGGCCTCAAGTGGCGGGCGCTCGCGATCATGCTCGTTTGTGACTACGTCGACCGCTTCCTCTCATCGTTCGGGTGGGCGATGCTCTTGAGGAATAACAATAATATCATGGAACATCTCACACCAAACTAGGCAGAACCTACCAACCAGAGGTATGGTAACCAGACAACTGATATGAATATATTTTTTAAATACATGCTTATGTAGACAACTAACACCTAAACACAGAACACCTCTGCTCATCGCACAACTATTTTTGTCCTGGGTGGAAAACGAACCCACGACCTTTGGTTTTGCAGTCAAGGCCACTAACCACTACACCAACGGGCCAGTCAAAAATATTGTGCTATGTACAGAATATGTCTTTTTGTGTGATTTCACCTGGTTTTAAGTTATTGTTACCGCAGACAGAATAATCAGTATCTTTATGGTCTGATGCTGCCAATCTTTAAGAGATTAGATCCAGTCATTTCAGCCACCAAAAACACAAAAGTAATAACGGTTCCACATGACGTAACTTTTCTGCCACTTACCCTTACGGCTCGACTCATTAAGCACAAGTTTACCGTAGTTATGCCATAGCATCTGTTTGGCTCTACCCTGTACTTCTTTTTTTATGGATTAAGCTGACAAACAAGCAAGCGGTTCTCCTGATGGTAAGTGATCACCGCCGCCCATGAACATTTGGAGCATTATAGAACTTGCAAATGCGTTGCCAGCATTTAGCCCCCCTAAAGCGTAGCCCCCCTAAAAAGTGGGGGGGTGAAAAGAGGAATAAGGGGTAGGGAGGAGGAGGGAGGGAGCGGAAGACTTTACAATCACATTAAAGCAGTTATTTCACATCTTAGACGTTACTAGCTCCAATTACAATTGTACTGTGATAAACCAGCAAGAAAGAGACAAATAAGAAACAACGTTTAAACTAATGTTACAATATTAGAGATATAATAAGAAAGTTATCCCACATACGAGCCAATTAACAAGCAAGGCAGGGCCCGAGCTCTGGCCTACCCCAATATATTGGATGGAATTTTATTAGACATGCATGCATATTTAAATCCACGAAGAATGTATTCACCTTTTGGACAGTAAATCTAGATGTTACAAGTTTATTTTTTATTTCAGCATTTATCGTTGCTGTCACTGTGATAACAAATATGATTGCGATTTAAAATAAAAATATGCGAGAAATAAAAATAATTAAAAAAAATAAGTAATCCGACCGTCTGTCGGAATACTATTTTCATTTTAAAACAGACTGACATAGAGTTGATATGTATATTTTGTTCCATCCAACCAATGGCTGACGACGGATTTAAAACGTCGCTAATATCGTTGGTGTCTATGGTCGACAGTCATCACTTAGTATTGGAATATTCGCTTAATCAAATTTCATTCTTAGGTAAAACACAAGTCATTTGATTCGCTCACTCGAATGAAAATACTGAATGAAATTATCTTCAAAGATCTCGGAGCTTCAAAACGTCGAATTTCAAAACATCATATCCTTAACTTTGATTCCAGTGAAAACAACTGTTTGTCTGTTAACATTATCTTGTAGGGCTCTAATAAAGCCGCGCTCAGTAGCATCGGCCCTTTGTTTGCGCTAGCGCTCATGGCACTATAGTGTCAAAACAAACAGCATTCAGTTTGTCCCTGCCAAGTATGCATAAAGCGCAACAAACATAAAAAGATTCTACGAGTAATCCGAACGAGTGTAACGAAAATCGATTAATCGGCCACGTTTACGCTTCGCTCCAACCCTCGCCCTCCCTCCTACCAATGCGCTCAATTATACTCACGATGCTACGACCTTGCACAAAGCGCAGGGTACGCGGATTTATCGTTTGCAAGCGTACCTCGTTCTTTTGGTACGGGGGCGTCTGCACCCTCTGTTTGGTTATGGGGTGAGTCCTTCAACACTTTATCACATATTATGGTTAAGTGGGACGGATGAAGTCGGCCGACGAATGTGATTGACTTTTTCCATTGACGCTTTTTCTCGTGTGTCCATCGATTAAACACCTTCGAGGTGTTAAATTGGTTTTATTTTCAAATGAATGAACCACTGGACGATCGCTGATACGGCTGATTAAGTTCATGAATGATAATGTGTATAGATATATTTTATCCAAATAGGTTCGGATTTTGTTATTTATCTAGTTTTTTTATAATTTTTGCAAGACATATAAAGTGGCCTACGTTGTGCTTGGTTCCAAAAACTATAATACAGACAAATCAATACATAACTACTGCTAATGCAAAAATACTCCTTTACTTCCTTACACTAGAATGAAGAAATAGCATTTATTTTTAATCTTGCGATTGATGAGTAAGTTCATGGTCATCTTTATAGCTATAGGTGACCATGGACAGAAATACTCATACACCATAAAGCTCTTGTTCAGTTGTCATCTTTTCAATATAAAGAGAAACTCCTCAAAGCAGGGCATTGAAAACGGCACGCTACATTAGTGGAACTTCATCAAACTCCAACACCAACTGCACTCAACTGTCACAACAGTCTGTCGGGAGGCCAAACAAACAAGTGCACATCAGCAAAAACAATAGACGACAACAATGGAGTGTTCAAACATCGAAAACATTCGGCGGGGACACAAATGCCACTGCGGGAGCGAGGTAGGCCCTGCTAAATGCGCAACAGCCTTTAAAGGGCGCGGCCCATTAGGCTCGAGTGGCGCTAAGACAATCGACCTCAAGAGCTCTCGCCCCTAACAACGGGGCCCACTCGCAAAGACCCCTATTTACATTCCATCAGATCTCTAGTGCCGCTTTTCAGCGACTATGTTCAGAACCGTCCCCGACCGATCAGAAACAGGTGTGATTTAAGGTTTTTTCATTAAACGAATCTTTTAAGATTCTCGTAATTGATGGTCTATCAAATCAAATTATATTTTTATTTAAATAGACCATCAAAAGCACTTTTGAATCGCAATTTCTAGTTCAATTTTAAATTACTGTGTAATCAGTCTGTGTTGTCAGTCCATAAGGAATCTACCACCGGTTTGGAATTTACGCTTTGTTGAGAAAAGCCGACGTGAAACTAGACAGTTGTTCTTTTAAAATGGCTGTACAATGTTTTATGTCGCAATACATATCCTGCAAACGTGGAGAAATTGTCAAACTCTGATAGACCATGAAAACTTTGATCTATTTTCCGCCGTTTAGAATGCTTTTATAATTTGGCCAAGAAGTAGAGTGACACGTAAAATAACCTAGTGTCATAGTGTACTGAGTCAATCAACTTTCAACACAAACATTTAAAATTCTGGCTTGGCTGGCAACATCGTGTATTTAATGAACTCACGCCCTACCGCTCTCCGTTTTGTCTTTTTCGTTATCCCTATAATACTTTTTTTAATGTCGCGATTTCGTCATAGCGAATGTTTAAGGGTGAAAATGACAAAAACTTTGTCCTGAAGATTTTTTTTGTCTTGACTCTTTTGCAGAGTTCACCAGGTTATTTATATACTACTGAATTCCGCCTAGAACTAAAGTATATGCTTTACATTACCTGTAGTACAATGTTTCCTGTTTAATTACTGGGCAATGTTCTGCAATGTGCTATTTCTAATAGCGCATTGCAGAACTAGGCAATTTTAAAAGGTTGTTTTTTTATCGGAAACTTAGGGCTTACTACGAAGTGCAAGACTCGCTTGTTCAAAAAAAAACTAAGTCCTACTCACTCCTCCACTTTATCTTCGACCTTAGATTCAAGTCGTTTTCATCTCCCGTAAAGGCGTTTTTCGTCTTTAGGATAAATATGACTCGACGTTTATAACGTCTACAGCAAATAAGATCGATTTCCTTCCAGGCGTGTGGCATTTAATTACAACATAAACGCCATCAAAGTAAGAGTTAATGCTTTTACTGTAACTACTTCAATCAACTTTAGCGAAAATACTCTAGGAATAGCTCCATAAACATTACTTAATTTATTTTAATAACACGGAACATCTTACACATTGCCATCTGATCCTAAACTCGGCAGAGCCTGTACTTTGCTAAACATGCAGTGAAAGTATGTTAGTGTGATAAACATACTAATATATTTCAATTGCATACTTATATAGATAATTCACACCCAGATGCAGAGTCCTACCTGTGCTCATCATAAATAATTGTCCTAGGTGGGAATCAAACCCATGATCTTAGGCTTTGTATTCAGAACCACTAACCACTGTACCAACGGGCCAGTCAAACATGACATTCTCTATAACTTTAATAGTATGAACTGGATGGATGAAGAATGAGAAACTAATTATAGTGGTTGTGTTGGCGATTTCAAATATTTACGTACCCTCGACGTCCCGGGATCAAGTGAAGTCCTCTCTGCCGTCAGCTTAGGGGTTCAAGCCTTTCCCGCGTCCGTCGTCCTTTTCCCTCCGCCTTAAATCCACGGCGGAGCGAGCAGGTTGGGACAGTTCTTAGGGCAGTTTATTAGAGGAGTCTCTTTGTAAATAAAATTGAATATTCAGCGAGGCTTTACCGAAATCACAGCTACCCGCTAGACGGACGCGAGTATCCTATGACCTGTTACGTGTCGAGCTCGATGGATATGATAGAAGTTTACATATTATCATTTAAATACTAAATATATATTCTAGGTTATATAGTTTCAGTCGCAGTTGATCTTTATAGCTTTCTAATGTACACAACGTTGCAAATATTATCATTGTTTTCGGAATACTTGCACTTATCTGAGGTAGACGCACATTACTGCTATACTACTATTAAATGACAGTGTGCGTACCCTGTTGTTCGTTATTATGAACAACAAAAAATAAAGACATTTAAATAAAATAATGTAATGTAATATAATAATGTACCCTAGAAGTAATAATGGAAAAAATGTATTCTTGAACACGCAATTATAAAATGTATATATGATATATATAATGTTGAACGCGGTAGAACTATTTATTTGTTTATTTATATTTTATTGCAATACCTTATAAATAAGAATTACAAAAGGCGGACTTAATGCCATTGGGCATTCTCTCCCATTCAACCCGGGGCGTTGAGAGAATTTGTCGTAGATGCAATAATGAAAACAAGAATGCTTAATGTTAATTAATCAAATGATATTAAAAATCTTAAACAGATACTAAGAACATTTTTTCAGTCGTAATGTTTAAGCACGGTTGTGTTCTGGTTTGAAAAGCAATATTGATAGTACAATTACTGACCATAGAAATATACCATTTTATATCTCTATGCGATGAGCGCAACGTAGAGTTCAGCAGTTTTGAATTATCTAGTTTCTGGTGCCATTAGGCTATGTATAGCTCAAAGGGGAAGGCGTCGGGGCGGTGGCACCAGACATACCGCTTCGTCTGTTAATTAGGGTTCCTTTTGTGACAAGGGTCACCTGGACACCTGGTCACAAAAGGAGGAGGTCAGCATGGGAAACTGACCATCTGCTAGTGGACCGGGCATGAGTGGCAACACGTCACCTCGCGTTGCCTTCCAAATGCGCGTAGTGCAGAGGGGCACCGGTGTGTTCCGTAGGAGATCCCGGAGCCCCTCTCAAAGCACTAAGGATGGCTGTTTGGGGGGATTAGTGGGTAAAAATCCCACATAATCTTTAGAAGATTTTCCCCCCTGCCAAAAAAAAAGACTTTGTATTGCTATGACAAGTGTGTCGGTTACCGTTAGTTACACAATTACTCGTCTCATTAGTTTATTTATTAAAACAATATATCAATGAAATATACTACATAATATCTTGGTTATTGTGTTACATTTGAAAGAAGAAAGTCTTGGATGTTATTATATATATTCTATGTATTCCTAATGTAGAGAATTGAAATAAAGAACCACTTGCTATCAAAGCATAGCGAATAAAAAATAACACGTAATAAATCCTGCTCCACAGAGCCTGTTGTCAGTCATAGAAAATTAAATCCGTCCGGAGTCCGGGCCGGCGGTGGAGGTGACAGCGTTTATTTTCCCGTGTTACAGCCCCGTCTCATCCGGAGGTCTAATGAAATGACTTTTTTCTTCCACCCCTCCTACCCCAGTCTCTTTTAAACGTTGGTCTTTGTATCTAAAATGAGTTCGGTGTTGCTTTTTATTTGCAAATTTATCACATATTTGTTATTTTTGTTATTAAAAATGGCTGCCTCTATTGGTAAATATAAAATGTATAGATCAATTTCACACGAACAAAAAGATTGAGCCGGACAAATTATAGGTAGTTCATACAAATATAATAAAATAATATCATGGGACATCTTACTTATTGCCATCTGATCTTAAGTTATATAAATAATTAACACCCAAACACCGAACAAATACCTAAATCATCTAGCTCATCGCAAAAATATTTTGTCCTGGGTGGGAATCGAACTCACCACCTTTGGTTTTGCAGTCAGGTGCACTAACCACTACACCAACGGGCCAATCAGACAAATATCTATCCTGGGTGAGAATCGAAACCGAAACCTGAGGCGCCAGAGCCAAGAACTTAGCAAATTCGCCAAATAGGTAAACTTAAGACAGAGGCAAATAATTATCCCGGGACAATAACCGCTTTCATTTAAAGATAGTCTATCCGATAATAACCAAAATCGCTTAGCAATGAATGTGTTCAGTTAGTTCACTTGTGGGCTGTATAGGAGACATTTAAAATAGAAATATACAATTAAATGTCAGTTCCAACTATCAAATCGAGTTGTCAGTTAATTTTCGAACAATTGACAACTTGAATGACACAAAGCTCGCAGGATCTTGATAACTTTTGTTTTAAATGGACTCATACCAAAGCCATTAAGACGTGATGAAAAGGTGCTTTCAATTTTTTAGCCTAAGTATCAAGCGTTTTTGTTTGTTTGAACAAATATTTACACGATAAAACACCGAGTTTTCGTCGCGCCGATACGCCGCTGAAAATGTCCGAAAGTTGTTTAAACTTAGATAAAGAAATCATAATATAAATAAGTACATGTGTAAGTGTAGTTCAACAAAATGATTTATATATTCAAGAAGTGGGGGGATAGGACCGAACCTTCCAAACACAAGTTATTAAATAACCTACTTGGGAGGTAAGGACTACCCTGACAAAATGTAGTTGTCATTTAATACTATGCTGTATATTAATACTGTGCTC
>DWHO01001339.1:0-15762 GCA_018247575.1 Eurytides lysithous rurik
ACGCACAATTCCCCGCCACCCGCGCGCCCCTTGCTCTCACGGTTTTGGAGAAATCAAGTGTTGCTATTTGCAAAAATGTTTGGCCCACCCTGTATAACATAATC
This sequence comes from Eurytides lysithous rurik, assembly GCA_018247575.1. NCBI lineage: Eukaryota > Metazoa > Arthropoda > Insecta > Lepidoptera > Papilionidae > Eurytides > Eurytides lysithous. The sequence goes on from DWHO01001339.1 coordinate 105, forward strand.
ATCCGACTTTGTGTGAAGAGCGCGGCGGCTGTAGATTCTGCGTGGCGTTGTTTTGTTCTAGGCAGGCGTACAAAAAAGATTTCGTACATCAATACAGATTATAGGTAAAGGCGGAAATTTTGTAACATAATTTCTAGGAGATATCAAATTTATAATGAAGCGTGCGTTTTAAAGAAATAATCTAGAATGTTATGAAGAGAATCGTTCCACTCATTGAACGTTGATGTCCTTGAAATATATTTCTTTTCCCAACTTTAGCTTTAAATAAATTTAAGCGATAATGCGATTAGGTGAAAACAAATGTTCGAGATGACATGATGAAATTCGCCAGCATGATATTATTTACCCCAGTCGGGCGCCCCCCGTGCGCGCTGCAACACGTGTGCCTAGGAATGCGCAGGGGCCCCTGCATCGACGGGGTGTGCACAATATGCTCCCCTCCTTGCATATTGCCTGCCTTAATAATAGCCCAATTTTGCGGGGACGAGTATAATTAATAAATGCGTATCAGTGACAATAAAAAAGCAACGCTATCAGGTGGTTCTTGTTGGCTGGTGCATACGATGTGCGATTTATTCCTATTCGGGGCTCGTGTTTGCTTCTAGTTTTGTTGTGTTGGTGGTGGTGATTACGATAATTACAATGTTTATCTCTTGCCAACGAGCACATCATTATCGTGGTTATAATAATTTGTCTCTTGGCAATACTATTCATCTTGTTGGTTTTTTGCTCGACTGTCAGTAAGTATACGACAAATAAAGAATAGGACAGTGAAGTCAAGGTTGTATGAAATAAAATCGATTAGAAATATCCAATATAAACACATTATCACTTTATTTATTGTTGCTTTTCTCCACGGTAAATTTTTGTTCATACGAAAAAACCCCGTGCCGGTCAAACGATTTCCCGTTTTTTACCGCAGTTCTGCTTATCTAACTCTGAAGGGCCAATGGTTTCGGCCTACGCTTGAGATTACCACTGCTGCAGTCCCAACGGTGCGAGGGCGACCACTTCTTTTTCTGTCTTCTACACTTGAATCCCATTATATTGTGTGATGGAGCGATACACGAATCTTTTGGTATAAACAAATTTTTAGTAGATGCAGCGCGATAACCGCCACTTTAACCGTCCACTCCGTATTAAAAAAAATAGATCCTAATTAGTGCAAATTTTTATTTTCATAAAACATTTGAAATTTGAATTGAAAAATTATTTTTGTAACTTTCAAAAAAATCAAAATTCAAAAGTTTTCATTATATGGCAGAACTTACGACCCGACTAGGTATAATATTTCCATATTTCTAAGTGTCTTTATTTGCGTCTTCATCTAATACCCTTAATATACGTCTTATCGTTACTATTACTTAATATAAATAGTAATTAATAATAATAATAATAAATCATAAGAGTGAGATAGCCGGTGTTTCTCTTTTTTGGCTATTTTTTTAGTCTGGGAATGAGACGAACAAGACGGATCGCTTGCCCACGACAGCAAAGTACTATGTACGTGGTATGAATTGATGTTTTTCTAAGATTAAGAACTACTCTGTAAAACATTGTCGACTGCCTGGCGGCAGAACATTAGGCTCGACGATAGACGCTCAATAAAGCATTATTTCTTTGTCCGTCGAGGCTTCATTTTACTTTGATTTAAAAAATAAATTGCCATAAAGTAGTAAGAATTGGCAGGAATCAATTTGTAAACACGCGGATGGGGCGTGTGTGTGCGTGTGCGGCCATTGTTTACATGTCCTCTCGGACGGCCGAAGCCGTGTAAACAGAGCCGGCCGCGCCACGCCGGTTTAGAAGCGTCATCGAATTTTCACGGTGTGACGTTACCTTCGCCCGACGCCGGACCCGGCCTTCGCTCTGTGGCCACGTGCCAGCGCCTTTCGGGACACATTTGATTGCGTTCAGCTTGTTTATTTAAAAAGCGATGGATTTGGAGTGTTTGTAGAACATTGCAGTCGTTATTAAAAATTAGTCGGGATACTATACAAAATTATTGTCGTCGAATCTTTTTTTTCCTTTGGTAATTTTATTATATATTTTTGTGACAAGAATGTAAATCAATTTAATACCCTACGAGTAACATTTAAAAAATATATGACATCTTGTTAGTTTTTTTTTTATGGATTAGGCTGACAAACGAGCAAGCGGCTCACCTGATGGTAAGTGATCACCACCGCCCATGGATATCTGCAGCAATATAAAACTCGCAAATGCGTTGTCAGCCTTTAAGGGGTAGGGAGGAAAAGTGAGAAGAAGGATGGAGGAGAGGGAGTAGAAGGGGGAGGGTACGAAGGAAGTGATAGGGAAGGGAGCGAGAGAGGGAGGAAGGGGAGGGAGTGGGCCACCGGCTACCTCACTCACCGGACGAAACATAGAAGCAAAAACACTTCCACTTTACGCCGATTTTCTGTGAGGTCGTGGTAACTACCCGGCTCGAGCCAGCCCATTCAGCAGCGGGAACAGCTGCGTGGCTCTACCACCTTCAAATGTCGCCACCTTCAAACGTCCATGCTTTAACCTCACCGTGGTTACAAAATTAAGAAAAACATTTCCTGGTTCTTCTCTGAACTGGCCAGAGGGTCTTCAGCTGGTTTTGAAAAATGTTTAAAAAAACTTAAATTTATGAAAAAATTACTTTTGAGCTTACAATAAAACTCAGTCGAATCAGCGAGCTAAGCGTAGTAAGCTACTGAGGCTGGTGTTTTTACGTAGGCCAGGATGAAACGGGATTCGGCTGATACGGTTCCGTACGAAGCGGATATGAAGCCAATCAATTATTTGGCGAAAACGAATCGAGCGCGCCCACGATAAGCCGCCCAGCCCCACGGACGGCAATTTCCGTTAGTTGCCCGTACGCGGCTTTATCTAACGTTGATTAACTGCGTTATTAGTTAAATCGAGGGCGTCGCTCGCTCGCCGCACAACTCTCTCCGCTGCACTCTGAAACTTTGACGCGCGGACGTTGACAAATGCGCCGTAGGCCGAAATGACATCGGGTGGCTTTTTTCTCATTCGAATATGACGGCGATTACTTTAAAATGTCTTCATAGAATCCAATTTGTGAAACGCGTTTGAAAGCTTATCGTTGAATGTGCGATCACTGTAAAAGCATTACGTGATAAATCATAATAAAGTTTTACATGAAAACGAGTAAATCCAATGAGAGCAGAACGGATCCGCTGGTCAAGGTGTGAAATGTAAATGTTTTAAGCTACCAGATAGAAGTCGTACGTTGAGAGTGACTTGCACAAGGCCAGTTTATGTGGTCGTAAATTAATTGATGATCAGGTGCGATTTGGCGAAGCGTCAATCGTTCGACTACTGGTTGCGAGGCGTCTATTAGGTATGAAATGTAGAGCTCGGAAACAGCTGCGAACGGCGCCGGTTACTGACATGCCGTCGGAAGAAATCGCTAGCTGTAGATAATTCTCAATAACTATCCAAAGAAACTTCTATGACTTCTAGGGTGCAATGAACAATCAATTACATTTATACATTTGTAAAAAAGAAACACACATTGTTCATCTGCAATAGCTTACAGTTGTAGAAATGTTAACACAATAGTACTATTGAAATTATATTTTTAGAATACCACATTTTTGATAAATAAATATTTCGATATAGCAAAAGTTATTTCGTTTAACAAAGAACTAACTTATCATTCAGGGTACTGAGGTACTGTAAATAACAGAAGCACCAAAATATAGTTTATTATATATGTGCGGTGCAGTGGATTATAGTAAGAATGTTTAATTATTATGTTTCTGTATAAAAGTTTAAAAAACTACGATAATGATACATACATAAATATTATACATACACGATACATAAATATCGGGCATCAATAGCGAAGAAGCTAAGCTACTAAAAAAAATATACAACAATCTTTTTAAATATAACATCGATGTTTCGATTAGGGGATAACAATTGGTGTCAATCAAGAGTTCTTCATGATAATTTTAGCCATTTTCATGTTTTCATAAATATTGAAAAAATATTGTTGGCAGTGTGACAATTTAACCGACCTCAAAAAAGAAGGAGGTTTTTAGTTCGGCTGTATTTTTTTATGTGTGTTACCTAATAACTTTTATTGGGTGTACCGATTTTGATCAATCTTATTATATTTAAAAGCTGGTACTTGTCGCGTGGTCCCATATTAATTTTAGCGACATTTGACGAGTAATTTTTGAGTTCTCCCTAATTATGCGCATTTTTGTTGTAAACGGTATATCGCAAGGCTTCCTCAGAAAGCTAAGGTGTCCTCAGAAATTTCATTCTGATTTCACTTTGTACTGCGAATATGTGCTTAAAACTAACTAGGATTTATATGAAGTCGTTTAATACATTTTATTAAAATATTAAAATTATTATTGTTACAATTTCGTGCTTGAGATTGCATATTAAAGAAGTCATCGGGTCGTTTTTTAGATGACTATATAGATATATCATGGTAACATTCTGAGGCATCCGTATAAATATATCGCATGCCCGCCGTTCGAAAAGCGTCTTGAGTGACGAGCGTGTCGTGTTATGGCGTTCAGATTAAGCGATAATGCTATGGACGTTGCGACAGTCACTGATAACTATTAACCAAGATCAAGTGTTCCTCTCGGTTCCCAAACAAAGTTTTTCTAAGCGAAACGTTCCAACTTGCACGAGTTGGTTGTTTAATTCGTGGAAATAAGTTGCCCAAGAGCGCTAGCTATTCCGTGTTCCTTCTTATTATTCGTAATTAACGTCAAACTTTTATTTAAATTTAAAACTTTTATATGGTAATTTTCGTCTCTATTCACATTAGGATAATTTCATATTAACATTTATATTTAATACAAAAATATAACCAAGGGGTCGCTTCTAAGATTTCTTCAGTATGTATCATTTGTTAAAATTTAAATAATTTATTGTTATAATAATATTTCTTTTTATAAGTATAATAATAACAAAGTAACCTAATAGTGTGAACTTGTAATTGTAACTATCAGGAGTGACAAAAACGTGGTGTGTTTTGTGGTTTAATTTTTATTTTCAAGTAAATATGTTATTGTGTTTATCTTTGAACTTTATAGTAAAAAAATAACGACATTTCAAAGTAATATATTATTTAACAGCTCATTATTCAATCGGCACACACGGCGTCGACTATCTGTGATCTCGATCTATTTCCGATTAATGAAACCATTTAGAGCAGTACCGCGCGTATTAATTTGTTAGAACTGGCCCGTCCGCGGCAGGTGTCCACGCAGGCCTTCGGCGGACGACTCTATCCACTAGTCCCATGTCTCCTTTCCTTTTCTTTTTCTCACCATCGCTCGACGTTCGCGACATTCACTTCATAACAATTGATCATGAAGGATTTGTCGTCGTCGCCTCATTAATACTATCACATAGTTATTCACGTTATAGTAGAATTTCACACAAAAAAATCAAAAAGCGGATGGGACGTGCGAAAGATCGTCTCCGTGACAAGTACGCTTTGTGTTTACAAACGATAAGGTCGCTTAATACTATTACAGCCGAAAATGACGATTGAAGACCATTGTCACAGTTAATCTTTACGCAATCGAGCCGCTTATCGCGCTATAATTTTAACCGCAACGTTTTATTCCATTCAAATGAGAAACGGCCTTACGCAATCTAATTTTCGCCTTTCTTCCATTATATGATTGGATCGTTTAGCTGCTTGTCAGTGCCTAATGGTGCACTTGCCTAAAAAGTTTAACAACATTCGGTAGAAACATTAGAAGTACGTTAGCGATTTTTCCAGTGAATATTGAAGTATTGGCGTTCCGATTAAGGTTTTTTTAGTCAGTTCTTCGTCATGACGCTACGAGTGGAATTAGCGGGAGCGATACGCGCCCCTGCCGCCACTGTGGCCGTCCCCTTAAATTAACTACCGCTTTAATTGTGTTTTTATTTTAATGATAATGACTGCGTTTTGAATCTTATTTAGCATACGAACGACGTAGTGGACGCTGCGGATGTTAAGGCCATGTGTTTGTATGCGCACTACGGGGGCGTGCTTTACACAAATAGTACTTTATGTCGCTGGGAATAAAATTTAAATTAGACTGAGCATTGAGCCTTGTGTCAAACGTTATTTTGTAATGGACATTAAAATGGAGTGATAGTTTTTTAACATTCTAATGGTTTTTCATTTGACTAAAATTACTTTATGCTAATATTTTAAGTTATTATGTTAGACCTGAACGCAAATTGCTTATTTATTTGTTATTTACGTTAGAAATTCGTCTGTCAATAAACAATAATCGATTTTAAACTTTATGACACCGCAAAAAGACTGATATTTATTTCTTTCCCTAGCCTTTTCAATCACGTGAAAGTAAAAAAAAAATAAATGCACAAATATTACCTTAAAAGATGGTTTTGGCATTAATTAGTCAAAACGTAAGAGAGCTGTTGGTGCCAAATTTTGCCGCTGTCGTCAAAAGCGCTCATGCATGCTTCTTAATGAGTTTATGTAGACATAAAATCTAACAGAAAGTAAACGTAACAGAAACAATTCACTTTCACGTGCTCGTACATAAATTAGATGATAGAGTTCGGATGCGGGCATGTTGTTGCGCTGTCGAATATACCCCCATGCCAACAGGTAATGACGGATGGAGTGATTACGACTGCTCGGCGTACGTAATAATTTAATACCAACGTGCGCCGGCCTCTGCGTAGTGCAATTTCACTAACCCTTTTAGCTTCGACGTCCGATGTCCTCGGGGACGATGTAAAAGACTTCAACGCGTGGCTCATTTGTCGTTACATACAAATAAGTATTTTTGGATTGATAATGTAATTATTTCTGTTAAACGTTTACCGATAACATCAAACTTAGAACTTAAATAATGTAATTTAAAGATCAAATAAGTTCAGCTTTTCTAAAATGATATTTGTTTAGCTGTACCATGCAGTTTTCTACTTTCTGTTTGTACAAAGTTTAATATCACACGATGTTTACAAAGAATAAATATAAAAAAGGCAAATAATAAGCAGCCAGTGCGTGTGTACGTGTGGGTATGATGACGTCAGACAATTAACTCTGATGGAAGAACACTGCGGACTGCCTCCGCACGGGACGACTTAAATTTATTGCATTATGTACTCGACGTTTTTGAAACATCGTCAAGTTGCTGATGGTCAATTATTTAAATTCACTTGTTACTAAAAGCTTACGATATCTAAATGGAAAAGTAATTAGTGGTGAACACGGGCCTCTTCTGTATAAAGCGTACAACATTCTTAAAAGTCGTAGATTTATTTGTTTCTGCATGTAGGTTTTTATCATAAATATTTCCTTCACCCTTGAGCTCGTGACAAACCAGCCCTTATCCTAATTACTAATCACAAGTTAACTAATTCATAGGCAAATATATCGAATCAAAAACAAAATCTAATACTACAAATTACATTGTGCCCCGTAGTCAAAGCTTTAAGTTTTTAAGGATTAGATCTTGATTTACGAATCTTTCACCAGTCATAGAGAAGTAAAGTCTTCGTGAAAGTCTCATCTTAAAAAAAAAAGTAGAAACGCTTGTATATTTTTGTACAAATGTAAACATTTTAAAAACAATTATCTATCAATTGAAATAAATTGTTAATGAATTTCTATGCTGATTATTATCACCTAATGAGTTTTCATTTTTATATAATCTGAAAAATAATATAAATGCCATTTTTCGACAAGGATGTTTCGCGCCTTTATACATCCACATACTGTCCGGTTGTTCTGTCTTGTTTTGTCAGGAGTGGTGATTCTAACGAACTTCTTTGCTTTAGTCAAAGAAAATGATATTTATCATTATGAAGGGTTCATTAGACAGTGAATCTCTTATCAAACGTACATTTCAGCTGAATATATAATTTTATATAATATTATTGGCTTTCAATCAGAGATGCCACGCGTATGAATGATACAAAACATAACCACACGAATTGAGAACCTCCTCATTCTTAAACGGTTGAAACAGATGTCGACCGTCTTTAATACTATACTGAAGTTGGCATGTCGTTATTACGCCAACACAACGCAATATATCTATAAATAGTTCGAGATATTAGTAAATTTTTCGGTTGAGCGTTAGCCGCCACAGCGATGAGATCGACCGTAAAAGTGATTATTTAATCGTCGACATAATTAAAACAATTCGCTCGCTATGAATAATGCATGGCCGCGCTCGATAAAACTAAAGGTCAAGGAATTCGATTTGGGAGTCGGCCCGCGAATGTGGCCCGGCGATCGCATGAGCCCGAACGTGGGAATGGGCGAAGGTCTCGGTTATACCTGGTCATCATGGGAAATATGTGACAGAAAGGAAGGACAGCCAATAATAATCTAGAAATTATATCTTCACCACTATCATGACTGAATAGTATTCGTAATAAAAGCTCTGCCGACCGGATAGTGTATTTAAGAGAACTACTGGATATAAGCGCTTGTAATTCTAATACTTAAAAATATCGAGCAGTTAAAAGTACGACGTACGTTAAGTAAGTATTAGAGTTTTACATACGGAGCAATATAAGTTAATATGAGTTATTACATACATACATACATACATATATATAGGGGCACACAGGGAATGTAGTCTGAAATTATGTTTTATTAATTAAGTTTCTAAATTTTTGACTCGCATTAATAATACAACTTTCTTAAATCAGTGTGGGGATTGCTCGCGAAGATTAAACCTGGGCCACCATATATGGGGCAAATTAGTTACCCACTGCGCTATAACGAGCACAATAGGAATTAGACAAAAATGTCAAATAAAGTAAGTTCGAATCAATCAATTAGGCTCTGCCTTAATTTATAAATACTTGAGGATAATAATACAATATTATGCGGAAATCTTCCTAACACAGCCCCGAGTTGTCACTTTGACTTCTCGCTTAGAGTTGCGTTGGTGCTTGAGACGTGTTATTTAGAAGTCGGGCGTCAAATCAGACGGACACGCGTCGCTTTATCGGTGCTGATGTATGCCGTCACAAGAAACTACACTTAGGAGAACAAAGGTCTCCGCTCCGGATCAATAACAACGGGAACAAGTGCCGCGCGCCCCGCGCCGCCCGTTGTTCCTTTTTTGTTTGTCCACCGACACCATAGCGCCACTTGAGTGTTTGCTTGTTTACTGTCCGAGAGAGCCGTAATCACCGAGGTCCGATTCTTTTCAACGAGGCCTTGTTTCACGAGCGCATCGACTTTGATATTGACACTTTTAGGGGTCTGAATGTTTTCTCTACGTTGTTTAATACGATACACGTCTTACGCTTATGTTGATCGAAATGTCCTAGTTAAAATAAGCATCAAAAGTAAAAAAGAGTTGCCGGAATATTATAACTGTATCTCTCACAGTCTACTGTAGACTAGGTAGTGACAATAAAACATTAAACTTGAAAGAATAGTTTAAGCAAATACATGAAAAAATCATTGAACAGTAACAATAAGAATCCATAAAGAGGTTGGCTGAATCCTTCCTACCGACTGCGACTAATGGGCGCATCCATCAATTTGGCAAATTGCCAAGATAAAAAAGTGCCCAATAAAAGGGACACGGCAGATAATGCGAGGATAGATGGCGATGGGGTGGCTCGCGGCGGTGAAAGGGACCCGTGGATCGGAATGCCATTAGAGCAGGGGGCGGGCTGGCCGGGGCACGCGCCAACAGTTGCGCAATCTGGGTCCGCAGCGGGAAGGCAAGAAGTGACGCATTGTCGCAGCGGGCCTATTGAGCCGTCCGTGACAGGGCGGTCGCCGGCTAATTGTCCGCCGGAGAGGGATGCAGACAACCGCACGGCGCATGTGGGAAAGGGACGGCACCACATCCAATAATCCGGCTATAAATAACCCGGCTCCTAATGCGCAGGCGCCACGCTTTTTTTAGCCAACCTCGGCCGTCCCGACATGATACTTGCCCTAATGGAGAAGACACGATAGCGCACAATGGGAAACATTCCGTCGCGACAGTTAAGAGCTTAATCCCTTCCGAATAAAAAATCGAGTAGTGGACGTTGCACAACCGGGGAATGGGACAGTTCTTTCATACATCATACACACTTTGCCCGAGTATTAAGATAATGGGAGAGTGTGACGTCACCACCCCGAGGCTCTAATGACTTTATACCTCCTGTCTTTAAATTATTAAGTGTTCCTCAAATGTGATACCTTCCCACAGCAACATAATTAGGGATGGGCATAACTTGTTTGATCGAAATTAATTAGAGGGTGGACGTTACTAGTGTAATACTATTCCCGTAGAATAAGATCCGATTGGTAGTCTAAGAGCTTATTACTTACTACTTATACAGTTATATTAAATCGAAACACTTCAGTGGCATTTGAGTTATTACTCGCTTGGCGAACGACACGATTCCAGTAATTTATACAAAGCGCTCGCGGAACGGCATACCGCTGAATGGTAATCGATTCCGAATATTGACCAGAGATACTGCAATGCCTCATAGGACGCAATGCAATGCTATCTATGATACGTTTTAATCTCGAGCAGATCTCGGTAGATATCTGTGATCGTGCAAATTGCTTTACATTTATCTAAATGACTATACAGATACGCGTGCTAACTGTTATTAATAAGTAAGGGGGAGGCCCTTGTCTTGCCCCTTTTCGATGGCCCTAGAAATTTGAAACTCATTTTTATGAACTAAATGAATAAGACGATAATTGAAAAAAATTGGTCATCATCGGGTTGATAGCCAAGATTACGAGTTATAGACTAATACTCTACCGAGACAGATCTGAATGACAACTTAATTTGATATTTTCTATGTGATAGATATGATGTGACGTGTCTTTGTTTATTTTGCTGCCGTCGCTCTATGAAGATATCATGTCATAATACAGTTTCTACCGATTTCCTTGAGGATTGCGAATGAATATCAAGATCGCAGGTCGCCGTACACGCCACCACCTCGGCGGGGCGCAACAGCCCCGAGCCCAAGTGCGAAATGTCTCCGACTGCGGGACGCTTCCCACCGCCCCTTGTGAGAGTAAACAAGTGCCTTTGGAAAGGTGAGTGATGCAAACACAGCGTTCGAATTAAGAATGCATTGCGAATATTCGAATGCGTCGATGGAGCGTGCACGACGTCTCTTATCGCTTTTCCTCGTTGTGACAATTTATCGGCCGTTAGACCGCCGCGTAGGCCTCGCTGACGAAAGAAGCGGCCCGCGGTCGCGTAAAGACGATGATTGAAGCGCCATCGGTGACATAATGCGGCTAATTTGCGTCGGTCCCCGCCGTATCTCCGCTAATATTTTTCGCTAAGAACGGATCACGCGTCGGAAACGCTCGGCGATCGAAGTATTCATACGAAAATATTACACGAGCTTTATCTGGTCCGCGAATGGATGATACACTAATTTGCAATTTATCCGTCGACCGGATCGTTATCGATTTTATGCGTCAGAAGGACATGTTTGCAGCAATGAAGTAGACCTCATCATCTTTTTAAATATTCACTTATATTTGTCACGACCAAATTTTTTTTATATTTTGACGATTGTGTTCGGTGAAATTGTATTACATCATAACTGTAACATCGTAATAAATTAAACCCACCATGTTTCTTAAAAGAATATAATTGTGTTTTTAAACAATTTATATCGCTAATTCTGTAAAATTCGTAAACATTCCAATGGAAACATGACGTTATTAGATATATATAATACCAACAACATAATTAACGCGTAAACGTAAAGGTCGACTTGTAAATGCATGGTTAGTTAAAGACTGTTTACGCTATTCATTTACGAACTAAATAAACCGTTAGTTCTAGTTTGCATGACTGTTCAATTGCAAAAAACAAGTCGAGGGTGGGTAACCGAGGTTAGGAATGCTTCATTAAAAGCGTTCTCCTTGAAAAGCTACGTGCACAAGTGTCAGGCGTATTGCAAATTGTGACAAGGAATGGGCAGGTTATCAGTTGTTTACGTTGCGCGTATCTTTGGCGAGATCGCGTCGTGAGTCAGTCGCCGGCGGAAGGAGCGAGCCACTCACTCAGCGCTGGGAGATGGGGGCGCGATAAGCCGCCTCTACTGCCCGGAACCGACTGTTGGGGCTTACCTGGACGGTACGCTTCTACGGAGATCGCATACAACGTACTTGCGATTTTGCATTTCAGTAAGCGAGCTAATCAAGGTCACTTAATAACGACGCATCTGCAATGCCCTAGGTGTGATGGTTGTTTATAGATTATGAACTCTCAAAGATGGACCACCTTCGGACTTAGCAAATAATAGCAGCATGTTAAATTGAGCATTTTGCCCCTTTCTGATACTGTAATTAACGCTCGTTTTATGCCCTTATTTAACTTATATAAGGGTAAGTCATAATACTTTAAAGGAAAAAAAGTGTAAATTACCAATTATTTCAATGCTAGTAGGGGTGGCTTGTTCGGTTTTGCATAAATAGTGATAGTAACTATTTTTCACAAACTAAGTTCATTTGAATTGACTGAGTGCCATATCAATTTGTTTGTTGTAATGTTTTCTTGTCGTATCAAGACTATCCTTTTTTCTTCTATCAGAAAATTTCTTCCAATATTCACATTAGATATTTGTACTTTTTTCAGTAATATTTAAAATTGTTTCTTTTAGTCGACACAAATATATTGTAAATTATAAAGAGAAGTAAAAATACATATACAAAAGAATAGCCACAGCGAAAAACCTTTTTCAATATGATAACCAGCAACATCAGATACATATAATATTTTTTTTCTTACAATAGTACAAGTTATGAATGACAACAGACGGCGACGTGCAGCTGTGACCTAACAAATTGGCGGCAAAGTTAACACTTTCGCGGCTAATTGTATTGTCAGCTGGAACATTGGAAGTTAATGGACGCGATGCGCGCACCATTCTATTTGCTTAATTAACAAGACCGCGAATAAAGTGTATGATTTAGCGAGATGGCGCGACCGCCGCAGGCTCCCTTTTACGACGGCCATAAACGACTTTACTGGCCCCGGCAGAAGGCGCTTAAATGCATACAGAACATTTATACGCGCATTTCCATATAGCGACTGCAATCATACCATCTCCGTGGGTAAATAGTCTAATTGCTCTATATAAACGCTACGAAGAAAATGCGCCCGAAACCACGTTAACGTGTTGATTGCTAAATAAAAGTTCAAGTTGTATTAAAATAACTCCAGCATAATATTCTCATGAGAGTAAATATGACCGTTGTTTTTTTTGTTCAAGGCTTTATTATGTTTGCTCCACACATTGGGCTATATATAGAACTGTTTTAAGTTGTTGACATTCGGGCTTCAAATCGAAACTGATGCATATAGTAGTTAGTTCAAATAATAAACAAATTGTATTCTTTATATGCTTATAGCATACGAGACGTTAAACATTTCCTCCAGTGACTATACGGATCTGTTAATTTCATTTAAGTTAGCAGTTTGTACGATCGACATAACTCTCAAGGGCAACGTAGTACGTATTGAGTACCGATAAATTGGAGTCCTTAGAAACGTTGACGTCATGGGGTGAGATGGCAACGGTTCATTCGATAGTGTGGTCGTTGGGGCCGGACGGGCGACAGAGCTTACGGTGCCTCGTCAAGTGCGAAGAATGCGTGGCATGGGCGCCCCTGCTTGTGGCGCCGGCCACAGGTATGCGACGCGCAATGCGACGTTTCCCACCTCCGAGGCAACGGTATTAACTTTGTTGTGTAACATCAGGTGAGGTGGCAGCAAAAAAAAAAGTCTCTTTAAATGTTTGACAGGGCCTTGTCTTTGCCTTGATTATTACTTGGCAACTTTATTTCACATCGTTTTGTGTAATGCATCAGCGCTTAGCCGCGCTTAGCAGCTTGAATTAAATAGAAAAATATTATTTTTAATAGGAACTGGAAAAATAAAATATTAATTCTGACATAGTATCATTTCATTATCGCCCGATTCAGCTGCATTCTTGGCCGATATAATCGTACTATCATTTGACTTTAACTTTCTATTAAATGAAAACCATCACAGCGTATCATAAATTTCGTGCAACTAAGTTTTTTATATGATAATGCGACTCATGTATTTCTTTTCTGTTTGTATCGATACTTATTCCAATTAATTCATTAATATATGTATATACAATAACAAAATACTGCAAAATAAACTTTATGGTATTGCATGGAGACGGTTATCACGATAAATTTTATAGTCATTTAAAAGTTGGCCGATAAGTAGTAAAACTCGGAGATATTAAGTATAAACGTTTTGTATTCAGTTTATGACAGATCTGTTTTAAACTGAACATTTACTTCGCAATAAACTCAACAAAAACGTCGTGAACAGTAAAAGCGGCAGAGTTAACACACTGAATCTCTCTCAAGGCCCAAATTTTCCTCTCGGAGCACATCGCGTGTGCCGGATCGACTGGCTGACACAGTTCGAGCGTGATTTATACCTATGTATATGTAATACATTCTTTCTGTGGGCGCTCCAAGCCTAAGTGTATGCGGAATAACTAAATGGCTCGTTAGCGGCGACTCCATGCTCGTAAATCATTAACACGGGTTCTATTCCACGATTGTATAAATTTCAAAGAGTTTTATTGCACGTTTCGGTGTTAATTTAAGCTTCTCTATACATTTGATGGCTTTTTAAAGATGTGGTTTAGAATTATATATTCAAATATTTTACACAGTACCTAAAGTTTTTATTTATCGGTTAACGACCTAACCAGTGCTACATTTCATATAATCAAGTATATTTATTTACATCTGTCGAGTATGTTGTGACTATTACTCCAGTTGAAATCATTTAAATTCAGTAAATAGTGAAAGCTCTTCGAACGTATAATTTATATATAACATGGTGGGAGTCTGATCTTTTCATCATCTTATGAATCTGATCTATAACTTTGCAAAATGGATTAATTGTTGAACTATGAACATGACTGTACATAATTGTAATGAAGAGTTTTATTCATTCAAAAGCTATAAGTTTCATATCTTGCCACTTAATTTTTCCTATGAAAAAGCTTAAACCCATTACTGCATATATTACAATAATAATTAGCCCCACAAGTTTAAGGGTGCGCTAAGTGCTCGTGTTTAAGCGATTATGGTGTATTAAATTTTATAAGTTATGATTTAACTATTTTCTCCAAGGTGTAGGGCTTTTGAATTTTAATAAAATGTAAAGGTATTTTTACGTATACACCAGTGCAGTATGACTTTACTATACATCACAAAACTGATAGATTTGCCATCAGTTTATAATAATTATGCATTACTAGTGTACATATCTTCTTGATTTTTTTTATTACGTAAGCTTTAATATAACCATACAATTTTAGGATCATTAAAAATGCTGTATAACAAAATTACTCTAATGGGAGTAAATTGATAAACAGATATTTGGCAGCAGCAGCGATTAGATGTTGAGATTTAAAAACCAAAATGTTATTGTCCATCACGATAATTTAAACTAAATATAAAAAAGAAATACATTCAAATATATGCGTATGTAAGATTTATTGAAATTCTCAAATCTAATATCTTTATATGGGCACTTATCTGTTTATAAAGATAATTAAAATAATTAATTATGTCTTTTTTATTAAGATTTAGTAAAACTCGTTTCACGGGTCTTATGCTGGGACTATG
>DWHO01001340.1:0-15759 GCA_018247575.1 Eurytides lysithous rurik
TCAACATATATAATGATATTTTTTACTTCAATAGTGCACCATTGTAAACTAATTTGATCAAGAGAGTGAAAGATGATATAAACAACATAATAAAAACTAAGATTCTTGATCAGGGCTGCTGTTAGATTCTAATGTGAATATTATTTTTATTGTTACAAAGTGTTAAATTTAAGAATATTATCAAAATCACTAATTAGTTTTATGAGAGCCATGTTACAATATTTGCAACTATATATTAGTATAATATGGTACATAAGGATTGTAATATTTCATGAACAATTTCGAGTATAAAATGCTTAAATTGATTAACACACACAATTATTATAATTTTATATAAAATATGAAATTATTGATAAGGTCTTTAATACTAATCTTTTAAAAATAAAATAGAATACATTAATAATTTTCTTTTGCAAAAGATTCATTTCATTTATATTCAGAGTTTGATTAACTTTGTAACACAAGCATCTATTTTACACCACTGTTTTTTTGAACCAATTATATAAACACATTTCTAAGTAGACATAATAATCTAGGACTATAGCCATATACATTATGCTATTAAGATACCTACATTTCACAAACATCATTGTATTGTTTCTTACTCAAAGCACTAATTAAATCTAATTTCTAGCCATTCATCTCCAATGAGAATATAGATTTATTTACTCTATTGAAGCAGCAATAAAGAACACACTTCCAACCCTAAGCAATTATTTGAGGTTTAGCAAAACTCTAAAAAGATTCATAACATCAAATTGCTGGATAGAATACAATGGCATTATAATAAGCCCAATTTTTTGCCATAACAGATTAAACATGGTTTATATACAAATCATCCTACATCTTTAATGTTTCAATATTATAGAAACTTGTAGCCACATGTTTAGAATTTGATTAAGAATGAATTAGTCCACATGTTTTGGTGAAATAAATAAATTTGTATTTCCATGTTCATTTGCTGTAATAACTGGTATCTATTCTAAAGAGTTTAACATCAGAAGCTGTTTTAAAACTTTAGTTTGTGACGTTTCTCTTATCTCGCCTGCTAGGAACATTTCATCGACGACTGTATACACCTAGAAATAAAGGTCATTGTTAAAGTAGTGTAATCAATTTGAAAGTATTGATAGTATTAAGTAATTATATGAAGTAATTACACAGTTCTGTATTTGTTACCTAAGTAACAAATACAGAATTGTGTAATATATCCCTATATATCCCTAAAGATATATAGGGATATGATGACTATAACCAGTATATTTACTCAGTACTGATCAGCAGCACAAAAATTTAAAATAGTGTGGCTTCCCCAGAGATATTGTGCAGAATTATCCTATCATTACAAAAATTATTATGTACCGTTTTCTTTGTATAGAACAAAGAAAATGGTACATAATAATTTTACTTTTTCCAATATTTAAAAATGCAAATAGGATAAATTTGCAACCTACTCTTCAATTGTTGATTATGCAATATGCCATTCATATTCCTTAACAATATATCTATTTTTTTATTAGTTTCTTCGTAGTATTTTTGGAGAGTAAAAAAAGCTAATATAAACTCCATTTCAAATACAATGTTACTTATCTATTATTTAGAAGAAAAAGCCATCGAACATACAAATTTTTAGTATTGGTAAAAATAAATCATTGTTCATATGAAATATATTAAATTTAATAATTTAGTATCATATAATGAAACATTTTTGTTATATGTATATCAAATGGAGGTTTCTTTATGAATAATTGATTTTTTATTTAATAAATAAAAAAGTATAGGCTTACCTTGTAAAAGTTGAATACTAGATCCAATTCACAGACATTGTGAAAGTATTCATTTAGCACTTCAACAAAATTATGGATTGCTTCGAGGTAACATAAGTTGTTATCATTTACATCCACACAAATGCAAAAATACAATCCTGCATATCTTCTGTACACAATTTTGAAATTTCGGAACTAAAAATAGACATTAAAATGCAACTTGATTACTCAAGTTTTTCAGTTATATGAATTTGTTACATGTAATCTTAAAAGTTTACATGAAAGTAAATATTATTTTATACGGACCTCAACGAAATTTGTGTGCTTAGCATCACGAACAGTTACAACGGCATGAACTTCTTCTATCAACTTCTGTTTTTCATCATCATCAAAATTCATATACCATTTGGCTAGACGTGTCTTACCTGCACGGTTTTGGATTAAAATAAAGCGAATCTGTAAAAAAGCACAAGTGAAATATACTCATAAGAAGAATACTATTGGTAGAAAGACAATTTATATCCTAAAGCATATACCATTGTTAAAAAAATTCCTTAAAAATTTATTAGAATACGCCTCCTTTTCAGTATTAAATTCTTGACTTCGAAATTGACAATTTTGTATCAGTGTTGAGAGTTAAAAATACTAAATGTCATTTTTTCTCGTAGAATGAACTGATTTCTCTAATCAATTCAGATAATTTGTTGTAATATTTGCATTACTGATTTATCTTATAACTTAGTTTTAAGTATTTTTTTAAATAAGGAAGAAATATCCAATTAACAAAGAAATAAAACAATACGCTAGATGGACACTTCATAAAGTTAGAAAAGTAAATGAAAAGTAATATCTTAAAAATGTTTTCTTTCTCAGTGAATGATTACTTACTATTATATAATAATGTTAAATAAAACAATGTTACAAGTAAGTTATTGATTTATATGTAATAAAATTAAATAGTTATTGTCTTTAATTTATAATGTACTGTAAAATAAATATTTAGCAATTTACTTTAACTTCTATGAATTCGTTTTGCAAAAATTCAAAGCTAAACATAAAATGTCATTGTTTATGATGTCTACAGCATAGCAACACAAATATCGAGTTGTTTTTCAATTTTCAGTGAATATTTGACGTTGAAGGTATTAACGCGTTTTTCTAAAGATTCCATCGATGTAGTACTTAGGTTTTTCAATATGTCTTTAATATAAGTAGTTTAGTAGGAAAACAAATCGATTAAATCTTAAATGACGCCCACGAAGACTACAAAAACCGAAGTAGAAATGGTGATACGAAATAGAAAAACTGTTATGAAAGACGGGATCATGACAATGTCGGGTATCGGTGATCCATCGGTTTTCCACGCTTTAGTTGTCATCTTTCTGGAATTCTTCGCGTGGGGTTTGCTGACAATGCCTATTATATCAGTGTTAAACGCTACGTTCCCGGACCATACGTTTTTGATGAACGGCCTTATAATGGGTATCAAGGGCATTTTATCCTTCCTGTCGGCGCCGCTCATAGGTGCACTGTCCGACGTGTGGGGCCGCAAGTTCTTCTTGCTGGTCACTGTGTTCTTTACGTGTGCACCGATCCCGCTCATGACGATCAACACCTGGTGGTTCTTCGCAATGATCAGTATTAGCGGAGTTTTTGCAGTGACATTTTCGATTGTGTTCGCGTACGTGGCTGACGTTACAACGGAGGCGGAACGTTCGCGGGCCTATGGCTTGGTATCCGCGACATTTGCAGCGAGCATGGTCATCTCACCTGCCCTTGGGGCCTACTTAATGGATTTGTACGGAGAGGCGTTGGTAGTGGCCGCAGCAACGGCCGTCGCCGTGCTTGACGTGTTCTTCATAATGGTCGCCGTACCAGAGAGCCTCCCCGAAAAGGTGAGACCCAGCGGCTGGGGGCCTGCTATCAGCTGGGAGCAGGCTGACCCATTTGCGGCTTTAAGAAAAGTTGGCGCGGAGCGTACAGTACTCATGCTGTGTGTTGCTGTGTTCCTGTCGTACCTACCAGAAGCTGGACAGTATTCATGCATATTTGTGTATTTAAAACTAGTGATGGGCTTTGGTGTAGTTCAAGTGGCAATATTTATAGCGATTGTTGGGGTGCTAAGCATAGCAGTGCAAGTTGTACTTGGATTTCTAATGCGTTCACTCGGAGCAAAACACACAATCATGGTTGGATTGTTGTTTGAAATGCTGCAACTTATGTGGTATGGCTTTGGAAGCCGTACATGGATGATGTGGGCAGCTGGAGTTCTGGCAGCTCTTGGATCACTAACTTATCCTGCTATTAGTGCCTATGTGTCAGTAAACAGCCGTGCAGATCGTCAAGGCGTAGTACAAGGCATGGTGACTGGTGTAAGAGGACTGTGTAATGGTTTAGGCCCAGCAATGTTTGGTGTGATATTTTATCTATTTCATGTGGATCTCAATGAAGAGCATGCAGTGCCTGGCTTGGATGGCAAGCCAGATGAGAAATATGTAAGAATGGTGCCAGGCCCTCCATTTGTATTAGGAGCATTGCTGGTGATTTGTGCGCTACTGGTAGCAGCCTTTTTGCCTGAGGATGGCACTGTCGGTGGTGGTAGACGAGCCCCAGCAGATTTGCGATTCGAAGTGGAACGAGGACGGCGTGTGGCTGGTCCCCTGTCCCCGTTAATGGCACCAGAGTCTGCTGCCCTCTAGCTAGAGGTCAAGGCCGGCCGAGCGGCCAGCGTATGACTTCTAGAGCTGACCGCGCCAAAAGGCGCCAAGGCGAATGCATTTAGGATGGTACCAAAGCAAACTCAGTGATCGGAGAAGTGAGTCCCATATCCTATGATCCTTGCACGAAGTACATTGACAACATTCCTGCGTTTCACTTGTTTACTTTCAGCTTTGATTGAAACTTGTTCATAATTTATAAACTTTGTACGTATTTTGTAATTGATTTTTGCTGTCGAGGGCATGTACATATAGAAACATATTGTAATAAATCATTGAATCATAGTACAAATGCTCTGTTTCATATTCGAGCTATACATCACACAACAATATCAAAATAAGATCCAGCATAAACCTAAAAAGAAGCTAAGACCTGTAAAAACACTAGAGAAAATTACTTTGCTTACATTATGTATATAATGATAAAATAATTACCTTGATACAGACCAGAACATTAAATTATTCCACAACTATCAAAATTGTGGTATAAATTACCCTATTAAAAAGTCATCTAGATATAAAAGTACCAATGATAACTAAAACCGTAAAATTATGAAGCAGAAATGTATGAGAATAAAAATTGCACCAATTTTGCCTTATCAATATGAATGTGAATGATGCCAGTAAAACAAATTGTGCTCACGTACAATACTGTTTGTTGTCGATTATCACAAATTGAAATTGGAAGTAGGAAAAGTTCCTGAAAAATTTTCTAATTGATCGTTTTGACTTTTGCACTTAAAAAAAGCATGAAAAGGCTCTGTAGACATACTATTGTGAGACATTTCAAAGTATTTTTTAATCAGTTCTAACTATACTATGTTGAACATTGCTTCTTGTAATATGCCACAGTTGTTACAGGAAATACTAAACTTGAATTATTTGATAAACTGTTCAAATTGCCTTGATCACAATTCATTTTCTATTTTATAACAATAGATTGCAAACATATAATTTATCAATTTAAAAAAAATAAAAAAAATATATTAGCAGCTTCTTGCCCACTTTGCGTCATTGATCCCATTTTTTGTTAATTTAAATTAGTCCAAATGTTTTAATATGATAAAATTGGGACAGTATAATTAACAACAATTGAACTACTGTAGCCCGTTTAGTTCCACTTCAACGGTAATACACTTTATTAGAGAGCTGAACACATATGTTCAAAAAGTTATAAAAATATTTGATTTGTGTTAAAAAACAAGTTGTGACATTTATTCACTGCACCAGACCAGACACATTATAATTCTCCATTAATTAAATAATATATTATATATTTCTTTCAATTGGTATATATTTTATACATGTTTGGTTGAAAATACTAATATGAAAATAATTGATAGGATAAAAGAAAATGGCGTAAACTTGTGGCGACAATTGTACCTCGATGACTCACGAGAATGCGGAATTTACGGAGATATTGACACTTAAATTGCTAAAATTACGTGCGACTAGGCAACGTTATGACAATCATCGCATTTGTAATTTCATCTAAAACGGCCCGTAGCCGTGTTACGTGTTTAACAGCGATTCAATCGTGGACGCTGACGTAATTTGCTTTAATAATAATCGCAAATAACGGCTGTTTGTATACATTATATATAACTAATACGAGTGCATACGTTCTAAAACCACGATCAGTTCGTTTTGCTTTGCTTACCTCATAACTTGTATGTAGAAAATAAAGCGTTTCTCAGTAAGCTAGTACAGATTAACTATCGGTGTTGTAGTGAACTATATTCAAGAAATAAGGAATCCGCAGTATATTCCATCAGTCATTTACAGGAATAACATTATTATTATTATACACGACGAATAAATTATTTAATTAAGACGATATGTCTTTGTGCGCTTATAGTTGTGATATATTTGTAAACATAAATTGGTGGGAATTATTTAAGTTGCACGTAACTTTGTGCAATGAACTTGAATTTAAAGATTGTTAATATCTCGTTACTGGCCTTACATATAAAATAGCCGTTAGTCGTTGAAAAAAAATAATATGATTGGTTGTTGTTTCGTTGGTTTTATGCTTTTTCTTTATCAATATATTATTAACTAAACTAAATTTCTTACAATTTTAATGCGTTTATTGTGCTGACAATAATTAATTTTTTATCGTCTTTACTCTTAGTTCGTTTTATTAAAATGGGGACCAAATGCGTACAATCGTCATAAAAATTGGACCAGTGGGATTTGTGGGAGTTCTATTTAGTTTTTTTTTAACGAGACGCCCTTGATATATAATTTTTCATTAACTTGTAAAAGAAAGTCTTGAATTTTCTAAACTATCTCATTTTATTCAAAATCTTCTTGACAATTTATTTATTTAACAGATTTCTTATACCCAAATAAGATATAATTTAGCAATAGCAATTACCTTATATCTCGTTATTTAAATATGTAGTTATGAAATATAGCTAAGAAAAACGTGTGAGCAATTAAAATATCTTTGTTTGACAGCTGTGCAATATTAAGCAAGTGAGGCAAAGAATATAAAAACTAATTATAAAGTTGTCTTTGATACCACTAATGTTAACTGCCACTATCTGCAGCCGACATCGTTTATTTACGAAATTAAAATCTCAATCAATACGTGTTTACAAAATTAAATTGTATTATACATTAGCAGATTAGATTTGGGTTTTTATGACCAATGCGTAAGCACGCATTGTGCACTGTTAGATAAAATGAACAACAAATTTTAAATCTTTCCTGTTGAAAATATGATTATTGTTGAAATTATTGGCATAATTTCAACAATAATCATATTTCTCATCTCGTATTTACGACATCAAGTAACTTTGGTACCTCCTTACGAGTGACATTAGTACAGCCTTTGGAAAATCTGCCTCGCGGTTCCAGTCTCTCGCCTTGACCCTATTTCGTTCGATAACGGACTCGAAGTAATTTCGCGCCATTGTTTATTGTAATGTGAGAAAACAGTCGAAAGTAGTTGACAATTGTTTTTTGCGTTTGTGTGCTCTGATTTTGTTTTTTGATTATTTATCCTGCATCATTTTCCTGAACTGGTGTTGCATATTAATTTAATTGAATAAAAATGCAGAAGAATTATGGTTTGAGCGTTGTCAAGCTTTGAAAAATAAATTTAAAGTAACATTTTAAATTTTTTACTAATGTAAAATCATTTCTATGTTTAGTAATATGAAATTTTGTTTTTCTTGAAAATAGAATAAATAGAAATCAAAAATGCTCTATATTGTTTGAATGTTTTTTCTATGTTGTTTGAAATCTTTGCTATCCAGGTAAAGAACAATAGTACTATTATGTTTATTTTATTATTACTTAGGAATTATTTGTATATAACATAGAAATCCCTCGTCGTCGTTAGTAAAACATAGCTAATAAAAGTCCCATTATTTAACTGCTTACTCGGAAAATAATCTTTAGCTTTGTTATAAAAATAACACCTAAAGTTAAATTAATTTTGGGAAATATTATTTTATGCTAAAATGCGATCATGTTAAAACTCATTATCTTTATACTGTCAGAACTATTAAACTAACAAAACACCTTAACAACATTTACTGATAAAGTAATTAAATAGCGTTAACAGTAAATAACAACGTATAAAAGTACTTCACAAGGCATCGTTATCTTTAAAATTGGATTACAATTTTGTTGAATGAACGTAGCTTGCTTCCTATTTTCATATTTACTTATGACGTGCGGTGGTTTTTTAGCGTTGTCTTTTATTGTTAACACTGATAACAATATTACTAAATCTAAATTGGTAGGAAAATTTTGTTATGTCTTACTTTATCACTTTAAAACAAAGGTATAGGTTGAAATGTGTATTACGTACCTTATCTATTCATATTTCTAGTTTTTATTTAATTTTGTGTATTTCCTCTTTTGCAGTATTACAGTAATTTAGTCTTTACTAAAATATCTATTTTATAATTCTCGACACATTTAAAAAAATTGCTCTTATAGATGCCCCCAGTATTACATAATTAAAAATCGTCTGATTTGCTTGTAACATTTAGACTAACAATTTAATATCCTAGATTTTTCTATAATAAATACTCCCTTGGCAAGACTTGCTTTGTATAAATTTAGGGTGATGATTTAATAGTTAAATTCAGCAACATGATCAAAAGTCGCCCTGAAATGAAATTGCATTGCAGCAATATGTCGAAGTTAAAGGTGATATAATTCAAGTTTCTAAACAATTTACTAGATAGTCAAAAACTTAGGCTTGTACGAGATAGGCTTTCTCAGTTTGAATAATTAAGGCAGCCCAAAGTTTAACTTGTCTTTGAATTTAAATTAGGTCTTTAATTTATATTCTAAGGTTATTGTAGCAACGTGGTGATAGTAGGGTCACGTAAAAATTTTAATTAGATTTCCCTCGTTGCATCTAATGCTACAACTAGGGATGTTTAATTGATTCAATCGAAAATAATATCTATTTAAACGAAACATTGTTTATACCAAACGTGAAATGACCCTATTATTAGTCTGGTAGGTCTGTGTTAATAACAAAGATTTTATTTCCAATCGATTGATAAAGATATTGCTGAAGGATTTTTAACATCAATGCATTCAGAGTCCTCAGGGATATAAAGCTCTGTTGGGATACCGATTTGGAAAAACTTATTTCCACGAGTTGGATGTTGCCTATGATGAAGATAATTGTATTGAAGATGTAACATGAACTAATGAACCTTTCATATTATTTTACGCATTGCTCTATTCGGGGCGTTTCGCAACGTGGAGCCATGTGGTCTGCATCTGACCTTGTTCTGTGAGCCGAACAAAGCGGGAATAGATTAAAGAAAATTTCGACATAATCCTTCTAGCCTATAGAGCATTTCACATAAAGATAACATTTAGTCGTTTGGTATCAATATTTCGCTAAGTAAAATATTTTCACATATTCAATAGGGAGGAAATTATAAAGGACATTTGACATAAACGTCCTTTATAATTTAACCTAATCATAGGTTTATGCGGACAAAACCTTTGAACGAAAACAAGTTTAGGTCCCTATTTCTTGTTAAAGTTGTTCTTATTTATTATCACTTCACACTTATAATAAATAAGAACTTTTTTTCAAAATTGCAGTTGCAGCTAGACATTTGTTACTTGATTGGAACGTCTAAGTTTGTTTTTAGATTTTGTTCTTTAACTTTTTATCATTTACCACCTGCACAGTGACGGCACAGTAAAACGTGAGCTGGAAGTGTGTTATCGATAAGGGATATCAGGCTGCGTGTATCGGTGACGAATCGGTATTGCGACACGTGAACGCTTGTCCTATCACCACAAGAGGTTCATTCAACAACAATTCAACTGATAAGTTTCGTCAGTATTCTTAGTAATGTATGTATTAATGCAAACGCTTATTAAAAAAATTAGTGACGTTTGAACATAACGTAAGCTATAACATAACATGCTTTGAGATCTATAGCATTATCACTAATAGAAAAGGGCTTTGTTTAGGCCCCCTGGGGAAGTTGAAAGTAGTACAACAATAAACAAGAGAAATATTGCCGCTTTATTTTTAACTATTTATAGAGCCAAGTGTACACTGACAACTTTCCATCAGCTTTTATTTATTTTTACTTTATAATCGTAGCCGAATCAATTGCTGTAGTGGCCATAACTTTTATTGAGAGAATAAATACAAAGTGAGCGGTAGTCGTAACTCGATTTATTTATTATTTTAAACCTTGTTTGTCTATGTCAACAAGTTACCATCTCACCAAATTAGCCAAATAAAATCGAGTGTACACCAGGACTCGCTAACAAAAAAACCGCGCTGTGTTTAAAAAAAATCATTTGCTTTGTACAACAGATTAAAAAACCCCGCAGTTCGTTAGCCTCGGCCCGTTCTGCATTCTGCGAAACGGGTTTGTGTTCCCAAATACAATGTTTACCGGTGTTTTACTAGCGTAGCCCGTATTGCACTTACATATACCATTAAAATGGTTTGGTGACGCATAATTTATTTATCTAACTCGTGGGAACGAGCCTTCCTGCGGGTGCGGTACCCGATGAAGCTTTATAGAGCCGCATAGGCTGAAAGCACCAACATCATTAAAAATGAAAATATTATTTATTCCAAAATTACTTTTTCTGTTTACCTTTATTATTGCGATAAATCACTTTTGTATAAAAAAAAATGCTCTTATAGCATTTTTCGTATTGTGTTTTTTTTTTACGTTTCGAGTATTGTTAATTATTAAAAGTGTTAAAACAAAGACACACTTAACTTTGTGTTCTCCGTGTTCTAAATTTCCTTTTACATTTATTAGACTTTCGATTCGAAAATTCTTGAATCATCATTGGACCAAAATGACCATTATAGATTACATTAATACAGACAATCCTTATTTTTAAGACAGATTTTGAAGATATAATATCAATGAATTAGCTTTTGAATTTAAGGAGTTGCAGCGTCACGAGTTAAGCGACGTATTTGCCTCGTAAGACGTTAAATGTAAATTGGCAGCAATTTTTCCCCCATTTTACGTCACAATATTTATTCAGCTGCGGTCAAACCGGGCCGGAGCAATCGTTGCCGCCCACGTCAAAAGCTGACGTCAGTTTCGCCTTGCGAAAATTTCCCATAATATTTTATCACGTAAAGCTCATTCTATTACCAAACCAACGGCACCATTTTAATATCACAAAACGCTCAAAGATCACAATATGTTTTTGTATCTGTGTACAATTAAAAAAACTTGAACGTTCAGCGTCTTGAATCGTAAAGGATATAAACAATTCTCTTAATGGAAGATCTACCTGCTTACCCTCCCATCTTTTTGGGTTTTCTTTTGAATTAGGCAAGAACCATCTTAAACATCATTGATAGTTTAATTAAACAAAAAAATATACCGCTTATGAAAACGATTCCTTGAAATTAAAAAACATCATTATCTCTACATAGAAATACAATTGATTCAAGAGATGTATTCAAAACGCCATAAATTAAAAATAAAATAACTCATATCCAATAATTATAGAGGCACACACACAAATTACTTTATATGCAAATTTATAAATGATGCCATATATGTTCATCAAATTGATTGTATGATTGTGAGCATAAAAATAAAGGCCAAACCAGAAAAATAAAGGAGTCATTTCACGTATTAGTATTTTAACACAACTGAAATGGTTTTCACTAAAGCGTCCTCATTTTATAGCATCGCTTGTCGTGCGTTTGGAAAAGAGAAAAACAAAATGGCACACATTACTATTGTCATAGCTTGGGTTAGTCAGAACTCCCACGTCCCACTATTACGTCAGCACTGCAATGTGTACCTATTATGAATAAAGAACAAATGCCAAATCATTTGCTAAGTTTTAATATAGGGGATAACTTTTCACAATAGCTTCCATGTAAAAAAAATCTTGCTATTGAACAATGGGTACTGATATAAAGAAACGTATCTGCCCACCACTGCGGATGACGAAATATAATCTGTATAAATAATATGAAATATAATAGAGACATAAATATAGTAATTCATATGATTATGAAATAAGTTTCGGCCAAAATTGTTTAAAGATTATCAAATTTTACTTAGTTAGATTTAGTTCAAATTTTATCGGTTTCCGAAAATTTTAAGACGTGATTATTTAAAAAAAAGTATGGCGCATATCTGTTTGGATACTGTAAAATCAAGATTAATATTTTCGAAATCGTTGTACCATTAAAATTGCATACCCAGCAGCGTGTAGTTGGCATGTTACAAATTTTCGATATACCTTACGTTTTGCACCTGCATTTTTTCACATGATTTTATGCGTAAACATCCATCAAATAGATAACACTATAAAATTAAACAGAAACGAAGCCAGCAAGAACAAAAATGTACATAACATTTGTCGCTATTTAAACGCATTGAATATAGTAAAATATATACCTACTCAATACTTTCACCACAGGAAAGAGTAGAGTTAAAGTAGGATGCGCTTTATTAATGCACAGGATAAAAAAAACGCTGCCCCTTCTAAAAGTTGAAATCTTGTGATATCAGATATTGTATATACAAATTTCACACAAACAATTTTATACATAGCCCATTCAAACACTTGCCACTGACGGGAATCGAGTCTATGCGCCGTGGCGTTGGTGTCACCACATTCCATACTTTATACCAAAACGTCAAAAGTTTAAAAAGAAACCGTTAATTCATGTGGTCTGACGTTCGTATGACTAAATATGATAGATACAAGCAACTGCGCCAACATTGCGTTGGCAACACGACACAATCAATTCATGGTTATGAATTTCCTATGAATAAAATATAATGTCCTGATGTTGTAAGATTGTAAGGAAAAATTCCAAATAATCGTGTAACCACATTTGTGAAATTGATAAGTGGGTTCTCGTTCTCATTCAAGACTTTTATTCGAATGAATTAAAATCTTGGTCGGATAGTATTTATATACTGGCGATAGAAATTTACTGGCAGTGACAGTTATTAAAAAGTTTCTTTTTTATAAATACTTATATCAGCACCGAATAATAAAGTTTAAATGCACAAAAAGAAGATTATCACAAATGCAATTATTTTGATTAATTCATTAAAATTTTGACTAATATGGTTTTATCGAACAGGTGTGACACTAGCCATTCAATATTGCTTTTTTTATGACAAAAGACAAAAATCTTTTTTTTAATACATATAAATCGAAACTCCCATGCTCTCATGCTAGTCAAAACTTTGATATGCAGAAACAAAAGTACAGTAACAATTGAGATAGTGCGAGAAATATATTTTTGTTACATTTTATATAGTAACATTTTCATAACACTTCTAAATGGGTAATATTTAATTCGTGCCAACGGAAAGCACCTTGAAAGTTACAAAACAAAGGTTTTATATTTTGCGCTTTTATCTAGATCTCAGTGAACAATCCGTGTAAAAAAAACTTTCATATTTATGGTTAAAGGGCAGTTTATTTGCCTTTATTTTCCTAAAAACTCCGTCCATTATATATCGCTTCATACAACATTTTTCAATTTGTAATAAGCGAATGATTTGTGCATATATTACTATTAAGGAAAATTCTATGATGATCAAGGTAAATCAAAACAGGTTTTTTTTTCGTACAGAAAAATAATCGTTTTAACAATTAGGCTTATTTTAATGTACCATATCATATTTATTTCACGTTCCTACTTCAGTTTATATTATCCACCAAAATCTAAAAGAAATTAGTCTATTTTAGTTTTTTGTCGTTTATGTTTTCGATTTTCTTCTCGTTTTCATTAAGACCATCGCACTTTATTCTTTATAGTGGAATGGGCAGTGATCTATTCCACTTGATGGTAGTAAATAAATGAACATTATCTGTACATTTCTATATTGGTTGTACATCCACGTTCGTATTGATGACAGGACCAGTATTGGCGAGTGTTTGTTTGCGTAGACGGAAAATTATTTCTAGACCAGTTCAAGGTCGGACAAGATGAGAAAATTTTACAAGTCATAACACCCAATGTTTTTTTTAAACTGGTTAAATTGAAAAATGACCATAGAATTTCATAATTTTTTAAATATTTTGGTATTTACGTATCTATGATTAATTTTTGTTTATAAAATAAAATAGGGAATATTCGATATTCACTTAGAAAATATAATTTTTTATAAAAGGAGCAAAATTGATATATATATATTTTTTTATAATTACTTAATTTTAAAGCAACGATACAAAGCATAAACAAAGTTAAAAAACGATTTAGAGATCTAAGCCTTCTAAAAAATCTAAAAAACTAAAATCATAAGTAATCGTATATAGAATGTTCTATTATTGTGTGATGTGAGCTCTGGAGCATTTTCAAAAATTTTCACATAATTTTAAATATTACTTTTAAGTCATCGGGGGAAACGTGATGCTAGCAATACGTTGTCGATTTTAAAAAATATGTAGTTGATTCCAATAAAAAAATACAATTTATTCTTAGAAATGGCGTGTAATTCAATATTGACTTTTTAGAATGTAGTTTCAAAGTCAAAAATGTACGTCGCATGTTATACAAAGAGTCCTAGCATTCTACCACAATTAGACTAATGTTAAATGTAGCTCAAGTTCACAGTACAATTACGCAAGAAGTCCCAGGGTGGCTTTTTAAATCTTCTATTATATTGTTTCGGGAACAGATAATGAAAACAATTTTGAAATAATATAATCTGCAATTAGCAACATTACATTGTGATACATGTATTTTTTTATTTTTAAAGATAAAATTCAGGTATTGTCAGCTCACTTATGTTTATCGTCCTAAATTAGGATGGATATTAAAAAGCTAGGTTTGCCGTTTCGAATTTCCTTAATAAAAGTAATATACTTAGTACGTTAACAACGTATGTACTATTTACGAAATTTTTAATTTATAGTTGTATCAAAAGTGATCTCAAGGTATCATTTTCTTCCTTTCATTTATATCAATTGCTAAAATTTTAAATCTTTAAAACTGTGCTGTATTTGTTAGTGCTTAAGTTCTTATACGACTTTTGTCTAGCAGTAAGTGTAATTATTTGTAAATATTATATATATAATGTAAGATAATGCGAAGTTCTTTCCCTCTAACTTTTAAGTGTTGAATCTTCACATTTTATTTGTGTTGTGAGGTTTATTCATTTCAATAGAGGGCAACGTGATTAAAAACATAAATTTGAATATTGTGTAACACACAATTAAAAATAATAATAAATTGCACTTCGTTTATGCGTCTGTGTGAATGCTATAATTTTTGTACTAATTGAAACGTGAAATATTATGTAATTTTTTTGTGAATGTTAATAAAAACGCTAAGACATTTTTTTAACAAATATTATGTAACATACCTATAAAAACTTCTGTTTATGTAATTCTTTAGACTATACTTTGTTGGTTTGGTCCTGAAAACTCATCGCAAACTGTACAGCTGAATAAAATTCATGAAAATAGTATTAGAAAGGCTTAGAAAATAATATATTTTTCTCTGTAAAAAGGCCAAAAAAAATAATAGAAAACTAGATGTATAGTTGTTAGAGATAGCCATGTCGGTTCATGAAATGGAAAGTGTTGGTTGAGGTCAATTAAAATTTGTAACAAGGCATCGTCACCTGTCGGCAGAGTTTATGGAAAATATTTTGTATGCTATTTAATAATTTGCTGATTACTTTTATTTATTATAATTTGCAATGACACACTGATGGTCGATATTATTCAAGAAAAAAGTGATATTTACCGGTATGTTATATGGTGCTGTCACTTTTTCACGTGCGCAAATTTTGATGGTATACAAA
>DWHO01001341.1:0-15758 GCA_018247575.1 Eurytides lysithous rurik
GTTGTGGTACTAATCCGGTTCGAGCCGGCCCATTCAGCAGCGGGAACAGCTGCGTGGCTCTAACACCGTAAAAAATAATACACACCGTAAAATTTAATACTACTATCACTCCATGCCATAACCAGTTGTTGTTTGGGAAACATAATATCTATAAAATATAATACCATGATTGCCAATACAAATTACATTAAAATAATAGTTTAAGGGCCAGCCTGGTTTGTTCTCACATCAAACGTCGCAGGAATGACAACCAAACATTAGTTATATTGTGCATTATAATGGATCCCCTCATCCGATCCGCGTCGGGGCACTTAAGAACCACAGGGGTGAAATGGTAGTACTTTAAATGAGATCAGATTATAGGAAACGCAATTTATAAACAACGCAAAACGAGAACAGTATACCCTATAACGATTTTGATGTCAGTTTGTATGCTTAAATAATTTATTTACGTTTGCGTATCATGTTTTTAAGTATTATGTGTGTTGTATTATTAAAAATTTTCGTGGCTGTTTATTACATGGTTGTATTTATAATTCAATCTGCATTTCTTCCGTCCAGTAATAGATTGGAACATATACATACATTCATTTTACAAGTTACAAATGTAGTAATAATTGGATTGTAATGATTTTTTACAATTGTCAATTTAACGTATCATTTTATTTCATAGTAGTCTACTAATAATAATTTTATACATCCGAAAAAATGTTTTATGCCTCTTGTTTTGTCGGTTAGTTTTCTTTGCGGTAGCAACTCTGCTACGGATCGTTATAGTTTTTGGTTTATAAAAGTTACATCTTAATAACATAATGTAATAATATAACTTTTTGTACTACGTTATTCCAGTGATAGCGCTTAACTTTACTTACAAAATAAAATTGTACCAAATATTTTAAAACGTTGTTAATCTGATATGGATCTTCATACAAACACACAAAAACGAGTAAATCAAAAGCAAACTCGCCTTTTGCTAAAAATAGACGTGATATGTCAATTTAGTAATCGGTACTATGTGTACGTCCCAAATTGTTTTGGGTACAATATTTAATTAACATAACTTTGATAATCGGCACTTCTACTTTTACTTTATTTTACTTGTTTACATTCTGCCATTTATCCTGTACAAGAGTAACAGAAAGCAGTAGTATAATTAGTCGTCTGGCGTGGTCGTTTTTATTATTATTATAACTGAAATATAATGAAATGAAGTGGGATAAAGACGATAGTGTGTTGCCTTTTGTTTACGAATACGTTATTTAAAACTACAAAAATGATTCCATCTCTTTAATCTATGGGTATGCATACAAATGTTTTAAATCGTCACATTTATTTTCTATCATGTACAGTTACAACGTAAAGTTACGATGATAACATCACCGTCGGTAAATTTTCTGCTCTGTAACTCGTGTAATCTTTCTGTTGAAGAGCAAGAGTTGGAACGATCATTCGTCATTTTCTCGATCTTTCGCGCACTTAAAAGGCGTCGAGGGAACTGAATAATGGGCAATACGAAAGCTTTTATTACTTTAATTTTTATTCTGTGCCCAAAATGTACGTTCACATTAAAAATGTTCGAAAATGAATTAAACGTCAACGATATACTTCGCTACGATTTGATGCCTACGTATTTTGTAATTAACTCTGAAAATGAGGACATGGGGAATTTAAATGTGACTCAAAATGTTTTGCCGCCTGTTAACGGATCGATGGACGCTGCATTATCTATGCTCGATTATCACAGGTAACATTGTAAATAGTTTTGTTTTATTTATTATTTTTATTTTGAATTTTCGTGCCAATTTTTCTAAGGAAAAAACTTGCTCATATTTTGAGTATGAAGTTTAGTTATTTTTGTAGGTAAAAGACACTTATACTAAATTCAAAATTATAGGAAGAAAAGAAAGAGAAGAATAGAATTATAGAAAGAATAAAAATTAAACTAATTATAAATTGTTGTATTTTTGAAAAACAAACTCGTACAACAGAATAAAACTGCGTACGAGACTTGATAAGTACCTAATAACTGCATAAAACAAGAAAAAATAGGTATTAGATTTTATTTTCATTTTAACATAATAATTTTAGGATTTTTTTAATGAAAGTCACCGAGACAAACGTAATCTTCATTTTTTAATTTAAATAACCTATTACCTTCCAAAATATACTTATAACATTGTTTATTTTATAGAAAAATGATGAACGAATATCAATGTCGAAACTACGTTGCGGAACAAATATTGCAGGAAATGGGTAAACCTATGATACAGAGTCGTCTTGGAAAACCATATGATATTAACGTTAGAGATGGCGGCGTCCCTTCTCGATCGCAGGATTTAAGAAATAATATTATGTACGACATCGGATCAGCAAACTACCAAGAATGGCTCGCTAAGTATGCACTACCCTATTAATATAATACTAATGAACTACCCAAAAATGGCTTGTGTTATATTATTCTAGTTTTAGTTCAATGTTTGTTATATTTGGTACTTTTTTGTGCTGTTTTTGCCACAATCTCATCTTTTTCACTTTTTATTGTTTACCCAACATATTACTATTATCATATTTTGATATGAAAATAGCATTACAACGCGAAATGAAATTATTATTGGAAAACGTTTCCCACCATGTCATAATATTTTTATCAAAAAGTGTCATGATATTATTCACATTTTAATCAAAGATAATTTTATTTTGATCTGTGCAAGTCCTTACACTATAAATCGGAAAATTTGTTCGTTCGTTGGTTTGTCCTATTTCTTGAGGCTTTTTTAAAATAATATAGGATTCTTCTCATTTGCAAATAATTTCGAAACATTGAGTAAATGACCCAATTTTAAAATTCATGCAAACGTAGGCCTCCGGCAAGACTTGTGACTAATTATTACGGTATGGTATTATTGCTTTTCTACTTTCTATTAAAACGAAACTACGTTTGATCATGATTAACAAATACAAATATGATTTAACAGAGTGGCAGCCCTAAACGATGTATACCGCCATTTTAACGAAAGTAACAAGATGAATATAAGCAATTCATTGTCCTCTCATACGTTACAACCTAATCTACAAGCACGTGAAGGCTACGAAGTGTTTGAAGGCCACGATATGCCAGGTTACACTGAAGCAGAAAAAACGTCGTATGAGGTCTCCAAGCACAGTAAGTTCACGTAATAAATGAAAAAAGTTATGTTCTATCTATATACAATAATTTTATGGCCTATCAAACATTTGCGTTTAAAGATGTTGCTTGTTACTGACTTTCAAAAGTAGTTTTGAAGAATCGGCAGGTATGTTTGTATATCTTTAATCTTTCGGGGCATAAAGACTTTGAGTTGTTGACTGACCTGACTCATCCAATTCATTATTCCACGCCAACTCATTAAGAATGTAAGATGCTCCTTGAGTCGGATAAACGTGTAAAAAGATCGACCCAGGCTTGATCGCGCCATCTAATGGTGACTTTGAGCATAGGCTTTACTAAAGGTACTAAAACTAAAACTTTACTACCATGATATAATGCACCTCTGTGCCTGACTCTTGACGCGACGAGTACGGTCTCATCGGTCTATTAAAGTAAAAAAAAGTGAAGTGAGTCGAGTCTATTTGTGTCTGTGCATACATTTTGTACTTTTTATCCAATCTGAAAGTACCAACACTTTCAGATTCGATACGCTTGGCCCAAATTCTGTTAAGATTATTTAATCCCCATGATGTTAAATTGGATAATAAAATTTACGGTGGTAGAGCCACGCAGCTGCTACCACTACGGAATGGGCCAGCTCGAACCGGTTCTACGACTTCACAGAAACTCACCATGAAATAGAAGTATTTTTGCTTCCACGTTTCGTCTCGTAAGTGAGGTGGCCGGTGGCCCATTACCCTCCCTATTTCTGCCTTCATCCCATTCCTTCCTCCCTTGCCTTCCGGCCCCCGCTCTCCTCCCCTCTCTCTCTCTCCGTCTTCTCTTTAAAAAAATCCTTCTCTAAAAGGATGATGACGCATTTGCAAGTTCTATAATGTTGCAAACGTCCATTGGCGGCGGTGATCGCTTACCACCAAGTGAGCCGCTTGCTCGTTTGTCAGTCCACTCCATAAAAAAAAGATTGGACTCCTTTGCATAGTCCGCTTGGAACAGTATCGGTGCATTGCCAGTTATTATACCGCCAAGCAGTAATGTGCAGGACCATGTTGCTAGCATATACTGGGCATAGATACTAGTGTCTCATAATTATGCGTGACGAGCTCAGCGCAGGGTCAAACAAGTTCTGTATGGCAGTGTGTTGTTATGCAGATGTTACAATCAGATGAAAGACTTGCTCGACTAAAAAATAAGTAAAAGTGATTGTATACATTTTGTGTGCTTTCGTGAAAACATTTATGCCTCATTTTTGACCATCGGTAGGTAACGGATGCTGGAGCTCAGGTTTAGCCAGTAAGTCACTTCCATTAGAAGTATTACAGGCTAAAGTTTCGAACTTGCTTTTACTGCCAATTTTAGTGCACTCATCGCATTTACACTTTTTTTGTTCTCATAAATTTGTGCTCGTAATAAACATGACTTCACTGTTTTAGGTGGTGGTTACGAATATTCGGTACCGCCACCGCCTCCACCGGTCTACCACGCGGCCGTTCCACAAGAGCCACATGAGGAATATGTGGCAGAACGCGAAAGCCACCATGGTTTAGGAATCGCTGACCTATTTGATATATCGCTTACAGGCATCGCTTTCCTATCGTTTGGCATGTTCGTACTTCAAGTGCTTATGTGTATAACCATGGTAAGTAATATAGCCTTACCTCCAACCTAATGCTATGTAAGCAAATGTTTAGAACTTTTTGCTTGTTATGTTCAGTTAGTCAATGTTTTACCTTTGTTTCTGTTCATGTTGTTTTTTTTTATCGACAATGTTATTTGTCACATTTATGTTATCCCGGAAAAAGATAGGTCAGTAGTAAAACTGTTTTATGAGAGCAGGTACTTTGTCATCGATATATGTTTGATTTTATATTTTGATTAGTACGATTTAATCTTTGCGTGGTGAATTATCTTACTAAATAAAAGGCTAACATCATTATAAAGGTTAAGTTAAGTTAAGTATTGGACACTCCGTCTGAATAGTTGTAGTAGCAGTATTGCCAATAATGCTACCACCAAGCGTAAGTATGTGAACTCTACTTGAAAGGCAATATCTGTTACATAATCATCACTGGATACAGAAAGCACAGATATACCATCTCAGATACTATATATTATCTCTGGGTGAAGAGTTTTGTGTTTTTTTTTTGATGGCAGAGAAAACATCTTTGTTCTCTGCCACCGCCGTGAGCAACAATCAAGTGCGCATTTCAAGTATGTTGAAACGCGTTTTATTTCACCTAATATTATTAGTCCACTTACGGAAATCCCTCATGCAATTTTGATAGATTTACCACTTAAGTTGTACCATGGCTTCAAGGTCGATATCTACAACTTCCAAGCAGAAACGTAACGTAAAGGTCAAAGTTAGATAAGAGTGAAAATAACGCATCTCTAGCACTTCTTTATGATATCGGTGTCTATGATCTGGTTCCAAAAAACCCACGATTTTTTAAACTTTCTTGTATCCAAACTAGTCTCGGCCCCAATTGGTTCAGTTAATCGAGGTTCTACCGTGTATTGATTTTTATGTTATCGTAGACCGATCAGCAGACGCAAGTCATGCAAATGGTCGACAGCGGCGATTCTGTGAACGTAGACGAAGTGTTCCGGTTCAAGCGTGATGCGGAACGTTCGACGCGTGTTGGGGAGATAAACACGCTGACACGCTACGCACTCATGGCAGTTAAGCCATGCACCACTGCGTGTCTGTATCGAATGCTGTGCTTGGGCAACAAACGCGCTAAGTCCGTAGACGACAGCAATCGATACTGGCTGCCGCTGTGGCAGTAAGTACATATATAGTTTTTTTTGTTAAATCAAGATGTACGTGTCTGATATTTGATTTACTATTATTTAACCCTCACGTAAAGTATTTTGATGGCGGTGTTACTTAACGAAGGAACTAAGGCCCGTGGAAAGCTTGAATTGTTTAATCCAATTAAGATCGACGTGAATGTACCAAGTAGTTTTCAACCTGGCAAATTTTAATCGTTATCTTGACAAGCAACGCACCAATAATCTGTATCAAGTGCTGGGCTTTGGCATTAGAATCACAGAAACCAGTACTGAAGATGTTTGGAAATGCAGATTTTTCACATCTGCGGATATGAATGTTGACGTGGATATAAATCTCAAAGTTTCTCAAGAAAAACATATATGATATAGCGTCAATATTAAGGGCACACGCACTAAGAAATTGGAAAGCTCGTTTTAAAAAATTAAAAAATGTTAGTGGTTAAATCCTAGTAAATTTTTTATACAACGTGTTTAGGGTATGTATGAATTAAGTGAAATATATGTTTAAATTAAAAAAAGAATAATATTTGTAGTCAAATATATTATTTAGGGGTATATATTTTATTTATATGATTAAGTTACACCAGTTGTGTCGTCTAATGGTAAGCGACACATTTGATCAATGAAAGCATAGCTGCATTTGGATGTTTAATTTTGCTCTGTTTAATTTTACTTTACACCATTCTGCAATAAAGGATAGTAAATTTGTGTTGTAACTATACGCATTAGATCATTTGAAGCCTATCTAATCTGCTTAGTTGTTTAGGATGTATTGTTCTAAGTCTATATACGTTTGAGTTTTACAGCGCCGGCGTCGCATGGGTGCGTGGTGGTGCGTTGGGCGCATTACGTGCGGCCGTACTGGGACTGGGCGGGGCCGACTGCGACCGTCTCTATCCGAAACACCATTGCATTTGACAATAGAACTAATAATAGTCATTGAAGCATTTGAAAGAGTAAATTTCGTTCTTAAGCATTTTGTTTTATTACTATTATTTATGGTTTTATTATTACATTCCTTCAGAATAAACGCTCCAATAGTGGCACAGGTTTCAGAAATATTAGTAATCACCTGCTTGTTTATTCGTTTATCATTCCTCTTTACAAAGTAATTATTAATATTCATTAGATAGAATTTCGTTCTCAAATATTTCATTTCATGAATATAATTATTATTTTATTAATTATTTTTTAATGAACGCTCAAATTTTGGTATAGATTAGAACTATCAGTGCTCAGTTATTTGGTTAATCCTTGTTAATTTGTATACGTATTAACCGCGAAGCAGTAGGTTTATACCGTGTGGAGGTGTGTATAAAACGCAAAAAAGTTTTTTGTCTATCCTTTTATGCATAAAGCAATGGTCGGTGGGATTTATCATTGATAAGATCCATACGAGCGTAACCGCAAATGATTTTAGCAAATAATCATGTACTTATTTTAAGTAATAATATATTATGTCGTGAATATAAAAGTAATAAATTTAGGTAGAATTAAAACGCTATCATTTATGATTTACGCTGATTTATTTTTTGAAATTTCGCCTATAACATATATTACGGCATGCACATGGTTCATATTTAGTGATATGTAAGTTTTTAGACTATTAATATAAAATAAAATCTAATACAGTCAAAAGGTTTTAATACATTTTTCTTAAGTATGATAAAAAAAAATATTTGGCAAAAACCGAACAAACTAAATAAGTAGTACATATAACTTAACAGTAATTAAGTTTTGGTTCTTATTAGTATACAACTTCTATATCAAATAGCTATTTGTAGCATCAAGAACTTTAATATTTACATGAAAATACAATATTCATCGCTTTAGACAATTAAAGAGAAATTTCTCATAATACTGCGATAAATAAATTATAACTACACAAAAATCTGTAATATCTGCTATCGCGACATTAAACAAACTACTACCGCAGTATTCACACCTTCGATGTAGGACAAATCAATAGACTAAGTGACAAAAGTAGCGAGTTAAAGTATGATAATGTATATATTGCATTGTAATTAAAATAGTTAACACTCCACAAATGTTTCGAAAATCAACCACAGTTACGTTATAAAATCACAGTTCTTCGTTAATGTCGAAAATGCTCATAACGTGCTTGACCGCGTAAATAAGAAACAATACGCGTTAAAATTATAAATTAAATGACCATTGACTAAAGCACCTCGTACATCCATTCATCCATCACATTGTGAGAATATTACGCATGTATGCTTAAAAAATTACTTGTTACAATTTAGAAAAGAAAATGTATTAATGAGATCTGTTTTATGTTGGATAACTAATTAATTATAAATACATATTTGTAACATAGTAATATGTTTTGTATTTCATTTAAACTATAACTGTTCAAATGAAAACAGTTAATTTTTTTTTTGATGACATTGTAAATATTTTTGGAATCACAATTGTCTTTTATTATTGATTATAAATGAAGTAATAAGAAAACTTTAAAAGGTTTTCTGCCTTAGACGTGCGGAAAAAAGTATTCATGGTGTCGATGGTAAAGTTACGGGTGTGAAGACGCAACTGAGAGGTGCGTATGCGTAAGGATTTAAAAGAGAATATGCTTGAGGGTTGTGTGCGAACAATTGTCCCGGGAACAATCCTTGACGCTGTGCGATTTTCAACCGAGACGTCAACTGCTTCTTCCACTTCGTTCTTCGGTTCTGGAACCAGGTCTTTATCTGCACTTCAGTCAGACCGAGTGCCTTCGACAGTTCCATTCTCTTTGAAACGCTGAGGTATTTGTCTAATTTGAATTCGGCCTCTAGCCGCTCGAGTTGTTTGGCGCTGTACGCTTGCCGAGGTTTGCGTTCGGGACCCGCACGTCGTGGTCGTCTGCAGCTTTTGTCGTCTAAAATAAAATAGAAAAATTCAATATATTTGAATCATAATTAATTATAATACCATGAATTAGAAATATTAGTTTATGAATGCGAAAATATTAAAATATCATGATTGAAAGCAATCGTTACGATTTTTCATTAAAACAATTCTGTTTTGAACGTTTAACATAATATACTAACAAACGTGGTAAAAAGTCCACGAGTGACAAATATCATATATCAAATGTTAAATAAAAGGATTTTGACATTCTTAACAACTTATTACACAAATTATTCAAGCAAATTAAGTTAAAACCTCGGTGCCCCAATGAATTTGTGAATTTGTAATTAACGACTACTTAAGTACTTATTTGCCATGTTCTCAGCGGTCAAGGTAGTACACCGTGAGGAAACCTACATATTTAAGAAACTGCCAATATCTGTGCCCAATAGCGGGACATATAAAGACTGTTACTTTCTAAATTTTATATTGAAAATTAGGCTTATAGGTTGAATCGACTTAGAGGCCTGCTAGAAAGTTCCTTTTGTCTATTTCTTAACACGTTGACTACTTCTATCATTTACCGTCATTTGATCCATTTGCGTGTTTCTTTCTACCATGATTGATGAAATAATAAACAATAAATTACAGAAAGTCATTGTAAAACTGTTGGTGGTTCACATAAGAAAACTCCGTCACGAGAAAGCTCTGCTTTATATGGTAATAAAAACGAGGCCCATTTACAAAGTAGCTGCTCTCGCTTAAGACAAATAAGACGGGCGGAGTTTTTTTCTCGTGCACTAATCGGAATTGTCGCAAGCCGTTGTTAAGTGGCTATAAACACAATCAGATTGTTTGCGCTGCGCCTGCGCAGTTAGACATCTCGTGTGTCAACAGAGCATTGTGGCGGGTGTGTGGCGTGTGATGGCCACGCTAACAGACCGCTAACGATTTACGTAATCGGCATACGTTTTACAAGAACATTTCGCCTTTAACGGCCATGAACAACATCGATCTGAACGCGAAATGAAAGTTCATTTTAACAGCACTAATAAAGTGTATCAATGATGTCCTGCTTTTGAGATTCATATGTATATTTGCGTTATGTCAAAAGGGCGAAGCGGTATGAGTCTGTGATAAGTTTATTCATTTGTCCAATTAATAAAAAGTAACCGTTTAAACAACTCACATAACGCCTTTGTTTTGTTTATCATAATAAGAGTAAAACTAAAGAATATGTTGTATAATCCGTTCCGATAGTTAGTTCAATGGCGATTTACTTGAATTAATGTCACTGAAACCATTGAACAGTAGATCGCATGATTTCATATGATCATCTGACTGTCACTACATGGCATTAGGGCATTAGTAGCTCCTTCTGTAACGCGAAACGTTGGATTTATCTATTAAGCTCATTACGGTTTCTAGCTACGCATAGCGCGCCCTACGCTAGGAGGACGAGCGCAAACATTGGAGCTTTGTTGGTGATTATCGCGGCAGCTGTTTGCCGACACCTCGGTGCGAAGTCGCGACCACCGTCGGACGGCCGGCCGGCGACAATTCGACGAATGCACCTCCGGCCATCGCGCGAACCGAAGCGTGTACACCTTATTGGCTCTACGTGTTAGTGGCCAGACATGTTTCGAGTTTACATCGGGCCTTTTTTGTCTGCTTTATAACATTTGATAGCTTTTAATGTAATGTAACGTTCTAACCTCGCTGCATCGTTGATCGTTGCGATTTCGTATCGTCTTAATTTTTTTATACGAATTTTAATCTTAACCTTCGCCAAAGAAAAATCTATAGCTAGTTCACAATAACATCCCGGATATTCCTTGGTTCTTTGCCGTGTGAAAGCTGGACAAATCAACGAACGCACTTTAGCATTCAGAAAAAGAAGTGCAAAAGTTACGAGTTGATTTTTCTTAAATTAAATAAAATTTGATATAAAATAATTTAAATATACAAAATAACAGAATGTATGATGAAGTCACGATGCCACGCAACCGACAAATTATTGTTCAATTGGTATATCAGAGGTATCTCGCAGAAGCAGAAGTACTAATTCTCTTACGTTTCATCTCGTAATAAAGCTAACTTTTCATTCATCAATCCTAATTTCTGGCAATGGAATTCACCATAGCTTAAAAGCGAGGGTTATCTTGATATGTATACCAAGTGTATATAATTATACGTCATTTCGTCAAATCTGTTTGTGATATTGATCTTTTATTATAACAATTAAAGCTGATCTATCTATCAAATACTTGACATTTTGTTATACAATTGGTATTGGTATAATATATAGCAGTATAATACAGCGTGGCTTTAGCAAATTAGCCATTCGGTGACACGTCATCAGCTGAGATAGAAGTTTGGGTAACCACCAGACCCCTGGCTTATTCCCGGACATGACACCTTTACACTAATTTATAGCCACTGAAATGGGACAGGATGTCTTTTTGAAAAGAAGAGACATCTCGACTCAAGTTGAGTACAAATAAAATGTTTTATAATCCTGTTATTTACGCCGTAGTCACGTATTTTCATGGGTTTTAAAATTTCTTAGAATTTGTTGACATTTCGTTTTTTGTATTCAATTTATTTTATTGCAACCGTGTCGGCGTAGAGGTGTCGGGTCGAAAAAATTTTCTCTTTTAAACTCTCAATCCTGCCCGGACCATAGTCTTTACTTTATAGAACTTCCATAGATATTGGGATAATTTACGGTGGGTACGGAAAGCCGTACGTCTCCGTTGTTATTGACGATTAGTACTAACGTCGAAACTAGTTAGCCTTCAAAATGCGAAAGCCAGATTTCTGTTGCTCCATGGGAAAACTAATTGAGGAAGTTCTAATTAGATCGCCGCACCTGCACCATAAAAAAATATATTATTGATGGCGCAGGTAAGAAAATTGACTTTAAATTTAGGCGAAGCGTTTATAGAAGATTTAACATTAACACTTAAAAAAAATGTCAAACTTTGTGATGTGTTGTTCGAAGGTGATTGGTTTAAAGATATTAAATGATATTGATATGGCTTAGTGGAGAGTTTTATATACAGATTTTGATTTATGGATCTAATTATAGAGTGTAGGTCAAATTATAGGATAGATTAGAAAGGGAGATTTATTCTTATAAAGTGAATTCAACGATAGGAACTTTGTAAAGAAGGCTTTTTAAATATAATAAAAATTATCTGCAGCAAACTATAATCATACTGCAAGATCAGCAGATACACAGATCAAGCAAATGGTTAAAAATATTTCACGGAAGGAAGAAAAATTTACTTATAATTATTTCGTATATTTTACGTAAAAATCATTCACACCGCATTAACGTATTTTTCGTTTATAACTTTTTTTTTGTTTACATTGTGTTTGTACCACTACTGTGTGGAGGTTTAAATCTGTATTTCTTTATCTTTAAATATGTATTTACCAAGATACTAAAAATTTTGTTAAGTACGGTTAAGCGACTAAAATCTCAGACCAAGAAAATTTATATAAAATAAGTCAATGACATTGTAGTACATATCATATAGTTACATATCAGTAACAATTTTGTTGGACATTTTATTTCAATTATGTATACTATCAATGCTATTTGTAGAGCCGTGATAGCTCAATGTCGGGCCGCTCGCTTTTAATTAAGTATAAATCAAATCAAATCAAAATTTATTCAAGTAGGCCTTTACAAGCGCCTTTGAATCGTCATTTTGTTTGTGAGAAAGCTACCACCGACTCGGAATGCAGTTCCGTTGAGAAGTGCCGGCGAGAAACTCAACAGTTGCTCTTTTAAAATCTTTTAAAATACAGGACGTTAAGCCTTATTACAATGTAATAGCTATCCCATATAAC
This sequence comes from Eurytides lysithous rurik, assembly GCA_018247575.1. Lineage (NCBI taxonomy): Eukaryota > Metazoa > Arthropoda > Insecta > Lepidoptera > Papilionidae > Eurytides > Eurytides lysithous. The sequence continues at coordinate 12,656 of DWHO01001341.1, forward strand.
AAGTAATAAGCTTTATGCAACAAAATGTTCTTAATTTTATTTTTAAAAGGACCAAGTGGTAGATCAAAGATAATTTGTGGAATTTTATTAATTTTGCGTACACCAATGCCCATAAAGGATTTTTTCACCTTTTGGGGACAAAATCGAGGTGTTACAAGCTTATTTTTATTTCTAGTATTCATTGTGTTTTTGTCACTGATTTTTATAAAATTATTAAGATTTTGTCGAATGAACAATATATTACAAAGTATACGAGCAACCCGATGTCGGCATCCATGAACTTATTAATTTATTATTACCAATTTTATGTGCTTGCTCAACGGTAAAGATCATATCGTGTGGAAACCGACATATTTTAAAAACAGTAAATAAAAACTTTCTTAAATATATAAATCCGCCAATCTGCATCGGGGTCGCATGGCGGTTTATATCGACACTAGAAAGCAAAATCGTAGTAACCAACAAGACCAAAATTATTCATCAGACATACACATCCACGCGGTTTAATTTACCGATTTCAATGTTGTTATATAAAAAAAAATACTCCAAGTGCCATTTACTACGTTTTTGTTTTCCAGCGTCGATATATATTATACTCTCTGTATAGAGGCCTCTGCCCAACAGTGGGACACATAGAGCAGTGGCAGTACTACCATACAAGCCCTAAAGCCCTCTCCGGGCTGCGGAGGCGGCCAGCGCTGACAGGGTCGCGGAAGTGTGCGAAAGCGTTCCCGTGACCCTTTTATATGCGTCTAGGTAGAACTAGTGGGGGTTTTGGTCGGTGCAAGTCCGACATAACCTGTCTTTGCCCCCGCAAGGCCGGGTATGCGCAGGCATTTCCTCCACGTAAATAAAAAAAAGGCTATTACTACAATAAGGGATTTTTTTAAATGCATTCTACAGTAAACTAATTCAGATATATAAAAGAGATTGAGACGGATCCAGGTTGAGACCACAACATTAAAAAATATCATGGCTACTTTTAGTAATCAAAATATGATTATTCAAATAGGCCTCATGAATCATAACTTTTACACCTTTACAAGCACCTTTGAATCGTCATTTTGTTCGTGAGGAAGCTACCACCAGCTCGGAATGCAGTTCTGCTTAGAAGAACCGTGTGAAACTCAACAGTTGCTCTTTTAAAATACCGTTACAATATGCTTTAATACATTATAAGCTATCCCACATACGAGTCAATGGTCTAAATTCCAAGCATTTTGGTCCACAAAAGGCTCTTGCAACAGCATAATTAGATTAATGCAATAGATTATTTCAAATTTTAGTTTTAAACATTTTATGAAATTCGGTTATATATGCGTACACATGGCCCATGAAAGATTTTTTCACCTTTTGGAGACAAAATCGTCTTATGTTGGTGTTGTTAAAGAAACAAAAACAATGAATCATACAATACTCGTTTCAATTCACCTAGGTTTACGGTTTTAGGTAAAGCGTTTACTGAGACTAAAAGTGATTCCAATATTTAATATTAAATTATTATAACTAAAAATCTTTTAATCTAAAATAAAGTCAAGGATTCAGAAATGGATGATTTAGCATTGAATATTTGATTATTTTGCGTTACTTTACCATGACTTAGGATGTGACATACTGAGAGACGTATGTAGGTTCTGTTTTGTAGATAAGATGCCAGCGACATGACATGTGTCTTTATTGAAATTGTCCAATTGTTTTTTGTGTAAACATCATCGGTAACATAATGCATACATCCCACAATGTATCATGTTAAAGAAATTTATTATATTTATATTATCATATATTGTATTTGTACACACTGTAGGAGAGTACATGGTATAAATTAATAACAGCACAGATGTTGGTAGTAAGGGAGAATTGCGTGTGCTTTTGTTGAGTGATGCGTGTGAAGAATTACACTCGGGTGTCGTCACGCGATCCAATTAGGGTTCTACCCACCTTTATCTATTTTAATTTTTGTTCAGAAATCTACAAATTCCGTTCGAAAGTCATGATGAAGAAAATATGTAAACTATCGTGAAAACATCCGAGATAAAATGACTCTAGAATCTCTAGAAAAACTTAATAACACTAACGATCCTTAAAATTGGTGTAGTTTACTTAAGCTATTGATTTTATTTAAATTATCATTATTTGATTTCCTATCTTTCTTTTTTATATATTTATTATATTGCTACTTGGTTTTTCGTTGTTTTTGATTTGCCTTCAGTTCAAAAGTTATATTATACTCAAATATTCTATATTATGAACGTACGAAAGTAAGATGAAACGATAATTATCAATATTTCTATCATATTTATATATAAAATTAATAAAGCTTTGCGTTAGTTCAAAAATATGTATATGACGTAAAGAGTAATATTAAAATCTCTATTAGGCTTTTCTCGCAGTTTCTCTCGATTTTTGATAAATTCTCCAGTTTGTTTAAATATTTTTTTGAAGTTAAGTCTATGCTCATAAATTATACCCTTTGCTTTGTTGATGTGTAAATACGGACAAAACTAAAAAAAACAGACAAAATAATTTAAAGTAAGGATTTTAATTTAAGGAGGAATGTAAATTCCTCATAGAAGCTATAAAAATCAAAGTAGATTTCCGATACATGGCCATAAATAGTGATCGACAGTTTCGGGCTCAGTTCCACCCAAAAACCGACCAGAGTTTTGGTTTCATTCATCAAATATAAAAAAAACAATCAGAGTTCGTGACTTATCTCATATCGTTAAACTAACTTTCAGTTCATGATTACTTGCGGTGGCTGCCAAAAATTGTTACTTTCGTAGCCAAAAGGAAGGTCTAGCCAACCTATTATAAAATTTCAACTTTGTATTATGTATCTATGGCAAAGTATACAGTTACTAAGTTTTATTACAAGTTACTTAGCTATTTTTTAGCTTTATAGTAATTAGACTTATCGTTGACCGTTTTCAGACGTACATAAATCAATTCAAACAATGTTCTGAAAAAAGCGAAACAGACCATTACTGTTTTGTAGTGGAATTAATGACAATGTTATGTTGTGCGGTGTTTTAAGGCTCCCCCACACAGGCGCGTTATTATAGGTCGATAATATCGCATGCGTTACTGCGATATCTGTTTTCAG
>DWHO01001342.1:0-15754 GCA_018247575.1 Eurytides lysithous rurik
AGACTGGCAACGCATTTGCAAGTTCAGTAATGTTGCAAATGTCCATGGGCGGCGGTAATCGCTTACCATCAGGTGAATCACTTGCTCGTTTGTCAGCCTACTACATAAAAAAAAACTAAATATAATGAGATATAAAACATTTAAACGTTAATCCAGTTAACCTCGCAAAATGTTTAGTTATTAATCTTAGATCCGATTTGTACAGTAGTTGCAACTTTTAAAGCTCTTCAAGGAAAGGAAATTCTTCAAGCTCTTGCTGCTGCTGAATGGGATTAGCACCACGACATCACAGAAAATCGGCGCGTAAAGTGGAAGTGTTTGTATTTTCGCGGTTCGTTCGGTAAATGAGGTGGCCGGTGCCTCCCCCTCCTCCTTCCTTTTGCAGCCTGCCCTTTTACTCCTCCTCCTTTTCTGCCTTTTCTTACCAAAAATTCTCGCCTTGAAGGCCAGAAAGGCAAAACGTTCAACGCCGTACATGTCCATGGGCGGCCGTTATTGGTTTCCTTCAGGTGAGCCGTCCGTCCAGTTGTGAATAGAATCTTAAGCCCTAACGGCCTTCTCTAATGCATCCATCATCTCTCGAAGAGTACCGAAAAGAAATGAAATTTGATTTGATCTCGGATCACTCACAACGTGTATTCAACAAAACTAGTAATATAAGAAAGTTAGATTTTTTTAATAACAGGCATGAGTAATGATTTATTTAATTTATCTGTTATTCCATACTTCGATATAATAGATTGTTAGGACATGCAACTTTAACAGTAGCCTTTTTGCAATTTTTATTGAAAAGGATACAACTTGGCAGATCTTTGAAATTCAACATGATCCTTATATCACAACATCTAAATATAAAAAAAAGAAAGCTCATTTTAGTAGACTAATTTTTGCCGTAATCGGGCGTATGTTTATGAATGAGTATCTAACCATGGTAGTCAAAAAAACTATGCAAATGTTACGTCATGTTAAACAAGAAAGCTACGTTCCGAAGCTTAGTTAAACAAGAAATAGCTTTCTTGTTTCGCTCCGCTGTACAATTTTAAGTTTTACGCAACACACGCTCTAAATTAGGTACAAGCGGGGGCATATTAATTCAATAATTTACAACTCGCGTCCATCGAGCGCTGCGGTAAATAAACCTAATTTATCGACGCAATAAAATCTATTAGTTTAACGCTCCGCACAGACATACGCACAAACTGACGGTGTCCACTGCGATGGTCGGCTTCAATTAATTTATGGTCTCTTCCCATCCGTCGGGGTCAGGGAATTTTGCGAGGTTACAGAATCACAGTAGGTTACAATTGGCCGACTGTAGTGTCATTTTTTTTTATTGTTTCGCGAGAGAAAAGTCTTGTTCTGTTCCAATAGACGTATATGCAATGATGAAACAATACGTATTCCGATAATATGCCGATTAATCACTCTGCTGCTGCGTTCCAACCCGTGGGAACGAGCCTTCCCACGGGTGCGGTGCCCGATGAAGCTTTACAGGGCGAAAGCCAAAAGCGTCAACATCATTAAGAATAGAATAGAATAGGGAGTACTAACAAAACAAAAGAGAAGATCCCAGTTACATAGAGCAAGTTGTTGCAAATAAGTAAAATGTTTTTTGTTTTTAATATAATGTTTGCTATAAATTAATACTTGTAAATTGTAGCGTAAAGTGAGTCAAGTTATAGCTCTTATAGCTATATAAATAAAACAAATTTTTTGTTATACGTAAATCTATAAATCATAGGTCGTGTCGTTTATACCTATATATTTCTTTTAAATTTAAATAATTTACTTCTAATTTCAAAGTAACAAAATAATATTGCAAATATAAAATATACACTACATAAATAATGTATATGAAATCAAACGTGAACATCTGTATGTGAAATTCAAACAAAACTTTTAAATTTTAAGTCCCGAATTAAATTACCGAATGAAAAACATTGTTATCAATTATAATGTGCAAATAGAGTTATCATGTGTGGTAAGTAGGTTGTGTTTTTTTTTTAATACCGATATGTATATGAGATAATACACACATGTAAGATAAAAAGTCAATACAAAAAATTAAAAAAAAAATTGTAAAACTAAAACCAAACCTTATAGCAGAAGGAAGATAATAAGAAATAATAGATATAAGCAAATATTGTACGCGTGGAAAATATAATTAACAGACCCTGACATTAAGCTAAAATGCCTTTTAACGATATGCCACATATTTTAACAATACAATGGTTACCAAATACAAAGGCTCAGACGCACACACACACACGCATGCACGCACGCGCGCGCACGCACACACACACACACACGCACACACACACACGCACAAACGTTCTCGCCCATACACGCATGATGTGCACCAAAATGTGTTTGTAAATTCCAAACTTGTAATTCTTAATGATGTAGATTGTATTACCAACTGGGAGGGAGACCTGATGACCTGAAATACAGGCTTTGCTTAGTTTAGGCATCAGTCTCCCACATTTTCAGATTTATTGTATTTGTTTAATATTATTTACGTTGTTAAACCAATGTGGTGAGAAATAAATCATTATTATTATATTATTATTAATACAATTTGCATACATCATACTAACATAAAATATTTACACTGCAATATGAGATGTATTTAAAACTTCTTTGGAATAAATAAAAACAAACCTGTGCTCTTAGTTTTTCCTCTTCTTGCTTTTTTATAATGTCTGGATCTGGTGGCTTAATAGACTTGACATTGGTGATTCTAATGGTGGATGATGCACCTCTGCCACGGTTAAGCATTCTGACTTTTGGTAAATGTATTACCTTCGGTTGTGGCTGAGATGTCATATCAGACATTGAAGATGGATTAACTGTAATCCAGAAAATTATAGACATCAATTATCAACCGGATTTATTGAACCTTTGTTTTAATTGCTTTTGACTATTGTACTCGATCAAAATGCGGTTGTAAAAATAGGACTGCACATTTAGTTATATAAGTCATACATTACATCAATTTATTATTACAAAGAATATAATAAAGGTTTTTTTTAAGAAATATGTTAATCAAAAACGTAGAGTGGTAACTCATTTTTTCACACATTTACTAGATAATTAACATTATTCACATTTTTATTATCTCATATCTAATAAATACATTGTTTTATTGACTCATGTATTCATATAAATTTACTGGAAATTCTAAAAGCATCTTCAATAAACATATAATAGAATAAACATTAACAATTGACATGTTCACATATGGAACTCTTTTTATATAATATTTTATACAATACATAGTTGTTACAATATGTTTTGGGAACGAAATATTAAACTATCAGTGAGAAATTAATTTAGGATTAATAGATTTTGTTATACTTACGTTCTGTAATTCTTATATTATGGTTGTGCAAATCTACAGTGTTTTCTTTTTTAATTGGAAACATTTCTAATCGTATACTTTCTACTAGATGGTAAAGCAAAATGTAACATCAAAAGACACTAATACGAATATTAAATATATTGTAAATTATATAAAAATCCTATTTTATTTTCTTTTTCGTCTCAATACAGTGCTTAATATCACTATATCCACGTACATAAGGAAAAGTAATAGACAACAATATCGAATACCATACTTATTAAATATGTATAAAAGAAATCGCTACTATTTCATAAATATGCTACATAAATGTTTATCAAATATTAAAATAGAATTTTTAACATTTTAATTATAGGAATTAGAAAAGGCCAACTAATTTTTGTCAACAAAAATTAAAAAGTGTATTGTAAACAGTGGTGGGTCGGCCATTTGCACCGAGTGACAGAGTTTTTAGGTCCGTAAATTCAAAATGATATAATTTCTGTAAAAAGTGTATGAATAACGTTAAAAATATAAACAAGCTAATCAATAAAGTTTTATCTATAAAATGAAATATAGTGACAAAGTAAATCCTACCTGTGTTTGTTGCAGATCATCTTTCTGTCACCGGAGACCTCACTACGTTAACCACCAAGTTTTTCAATGGCGGCCGTTTGATTATACTATCAAGTTTACAAGTAGCAACGATATTTTTAACATAAACTTTCTGTATTAATGTAACATACAAAAACTTTAGTTAAAATTTGATTCATGTTCAAGAGAATTTTAACTCGATTATATTTAAATATGTTATTTCTTAAATTGTAAAATCTTTCAAATGTTATCGTCGTCTGCATCCGTCCGTCGCTGTCATAGCGCTGTCCCTTTTCCACTTGGGCACTTAGACGGAGCTAAACTTTCCGTCGTGCTTCTTCGCGGACAGTCATTGGAACATTCGTTCAATGGCTGGAGGACAAGAGAAATGGTATTTTACAAAAGAACAACTCCAGAATTCTCCAAGCAGAAGATGCGGTTTAGATGCAGATAAGGAGCTTGCCTATCGGCAGCAGGCAGCAAACCTTATCCAGGATATGGGCCAACGGCTTCAAGTGTATCCTTTTCAATGTGACGATTTAAGTGCAATGTTTTTGTCAAGTCATGTGCGTAAAACGTGTAAAATGCGCTTCAAACTAGTGCTTTCATAGTTAGAAAATATAGCGTATCATTATTATTACAGTATAAAAGTTTGTGTCGTGTTTAGTGTCGATGTGCGGTGGTGAAAAGTATGACGAAATATCTACATGTTACTGTTGCTGTGTTGTTACTTTCCCTCCGACAAGTGGGAAAACCCGCTGTCCCGCGCATTGAGGTAATGTTTCCCAAAGGTAAGCGTGTTAATTTTAGAATATTATTAAGTTTGTTATCATTCGAAAAGTCATTTAGGTTAGGGCCGCGTGATGGCGTGATATTTTTTAGGTCAGTGATCCTTGACAGCTGTAGACGCCTGCGCGTATGACGTAGGGTCTGGCGATCGACCTGCCCGCTAAAATTAACCGCCTTTTTTCCTCGTGAAATTTGCGCGTCTCGAATCACGTTCGTTGTCTCTTTATCGCTTCCTGGTAGTGGCTTTGTATAAACGCGATAGCCTTGCATATGCCTCGTAAGTCGTAACGGCACGTTATCAACGTAATATTAAATATCAATTCAGATAATACGTGCAATGTTATTCATAGAATTACAAGTTTCGTCATATTAGTACTACGCAGCGACAAAATTTTTTTTTTCACTTATGAGCACCTACCAAACTTCACACAACTTTCTCAAAAATTTTCATCAAATTACAGGATCTTAATTAAGGAAGGAATTGATAATGTTTTTTAAATTGAAGCAGAATTTGCTGGTCCACTACAAATATACTGTAAAGTATTTTTACTATTTTGTCATTAAGAAGCAATTGTAGTTAATTGCAGTTCTAAATGGATGAAGTTAGGTTACTTCTATTTTTGTCAATATTTTTCCTTAAGAAATATTTTTATATTCTAATGCATTTTTCTACTCATCTTTTTCTTTCACTTTACTAAGATTGTAATAGAGGCCTGTAACAGTTTTGATGAAATTTAATCCTTAGATTTAGCTTTTGAATTGTGTGTCAAATCTGTTGTAATATGTTGTTGTATGATTGTTACATGCAACATAGAACTATAAACAAATACTATATGTGATGCCAACAAATTCTTGAAATGCATTTTAATCATAAAAGTTGAATCTTTTAAAACATATCTATGAAAGAAATACCTCCAGAATTCTCTGAAAAGTGTAAAGATACTTTAGCCTTTTTTAAAATGGCTACTCTTCATCTTTATAATAGATACCTGGGTCCACAATGGGTCATGATATAACAATGCTCTCTACCTGCTCTTTTTTCGTGTTGTTTTCGGAATTCACCTGTTATTTTTGAAGTTTACACTAGCTCAATTCAATAGGTGTGTTGTGTGAGAATTATTGTGAGGGTAATAACCAGGGTTATATTCATGATAGCATTACTATAACATACTATTTTGACTTATGAATGTGAGCATGAGATAAATTACTTAAATTTAAATTGCTTACAGTCAACCTGTAAAATCAGACTATGCTGATGAATGCTCATTTATTTATCAAATTTAAAAGGGATGAATTATATGTATCATTTATTTTTTTAACTATGAGAGATCTGTTATCATTCATTAAAAAAAATTGATTGAGCTTATTATTAAATATTATAATGGCAATTCTAAAAGTTGAATATAAATATTATAGATTTCTTTTACATATTTTGTGGGATTACAATTAAATTTTTATCAGTCATAAATTTGCATAATGCAGCTTAATCATAATCTAGGCAAATAATATTATTATAAAATGCACATGCTATAATAATTTCTCTTGCGGAACTTTTTATTTTCATACACATCACATACCGTCGTTTTAGTTGTTTTCCCTGTAAATGATCAATTTATTCAATGGTTGTGTATTATTTTTAAAAAAAAGTTGACATATCCATTACACCTTGAATCAATTAGCATTATTTTTATTGATAATTACATCTATAAAATATTGCTTATTTAATATTGCCCTATTGACATAACAAAATTGTATGTCCTAATTGTTGACCATACTTCAAACATTCAAAATTTATAAAATGGGACTAACTTGAGTAATAAACAATCTAGTAACAATGAGCAATTTTGCTCTAGATGACTCATGTCATGAGTCAAGTGCCGGAAATGTTTGCATTTTCTGACACGAATATTAGGAAATAAGTGTACGACTCATGCCAAAACTTAAATGAAGTCTTTTTTACATTTATTCTAGTAGTTGTTTTTTGTACTGTCACAATAATACAAGATGCAATTATATGTTACAACCTCATTTAAGATATATTTATCATTATAACTGTAAAACAAATTTATAAAATTTGGTATTGAGTGAAGCCACAGTCAAAATATATACTAGCTACTAATTCTATTTTTGGATTGGATAATGATACATCTAGTCTTCTTCTACTCTCATTTCTCATACCTATTTGTTGCAGACATTTAATGAGTAATTGTATGTTATAATTGAGTAATCTTCATAATCAAGTTATTAATTACTATGGCTCATAATGGCCCATTCTAAAAAAAATATGTGTGTTTAATTACTGCAGTATATTCTTTAAATATGGGATGAATCTGCAAAGCACTCTGATTCTGCATTAATTAAAAGATCCTAATAAATAAATGTATTAAACAAAACTGACCAGAAACATTCATTGTTTTAGGTATAAAGAAAATTAACATTTAATTAAATGAAGTCTAATAAAGTGTGCATTATTTTTTAATTTGAACAATTACTTTTAATGGGTTGAATATATTATATATTCATTATCTATTATAACTTTAATAATCACAATCATTTATTTGTGATAGCATGATGGAACAAAGGAAAACAAATGTTATTACTTGTTCTTAAATATTCAATGTTGACATTGAGTTGTAAAAAAAATTCTTTAGAACAATTAATTACTGATAAGTTTAAAAAAAAATCATATAAATAGAAAAACAAAATTTTATAATAAATAATATATATTTACTAAGCTTTTAAATGCTATAACATTGCCTTATTATGTATTTAATTACATTAGTATGTAATTAAAGTTTTGTACACTTTTGATGTCTAACAATTGACTTGAATTTTATTTATTTTATATTGTATAAAATTTTAAAAGACTAAACATAAATAAAATGTCTTGTTTTATTTTATCTAAGTTTATATTTGATTTTTATGACAAGGTTAACCGATAGTATAAGTGCCCTGACCCATGGTCGCTAAACGGCCTAATGCGGCGGAGGGTGCGATCATAACGTTTTAATAATGCATATAAAATGTTAGTTACTATGTTTTCTGTTAGTGTGTTACGTGTATAACATGCATTTACACGTCCTTTGATGTTACGAACGTTCACGGGCGGCGGTAATCGGTTTCTCGAATAAAAAAAAAAAGAGAAAACTTTTATTGGGCATCTATGGCCAATGCTCGCCGGAAACGTGGTGCTAGCTTTCTGCATTTGAAAGCTTTCAGTGCCGCGCCGTTTTCAAGCGCAAAATATTTCGTCACGCCGCACCGAAACTGGTCGAACAATAGTGAAAGCGGACTGCAAAGGGGGCACGTACGGTGTATAACTTTTTTCTGCATGGGCGCAAAAAACGAATTGAGCGCGCAAAACGACGCTTACGGCTGGCCCGAGATGTTGACCAAACATTTAACCGTTTCTTTTTTATTGCCAAACTAAAGATACTTTTTCTTTCATAGTGACCTATAGTAATGGGATGTGTTAGTATTATTTTATGAAAATGGGATTGTTAGTTTCGAATATATATCGACGCTGGAAAACAAAAACGTAGTAAATGACACATGGAGTATTTTCTTTTATTACATTGTTGAAATCAGTAAATTAAACCAGCTCGATTGGTGTACGTCTGGTGAAAAATGCTGGTTTCGCTAGTTATTACCGTTTTTGCTTTCGCTTTAGACTCCTTGGTAGATGGATGATATTTTTTTTCTTTTTCATATTGCAAAGTGCCAGGAATATTTCCTTAACCACAGTATAACAGGTCACAACTATGCATCAATACGGCGATCGTGTATATGCACCGCTTCTACGCCTTCCACTCCTTCACGCAGTTCCACAGGAATGCAATTGCCGCGGCGGCGTTGTTCCTCGCGGCAAAGGTATGCCTTTTTTACCTCGGTAAATCTCCAACTTATCAATAAGCTCTTGTTTATCAATTATTATACTGTAATTTATGTAATTACACAATTAATATACTGCTAATGTAATATAATTGAATAATTATCACAACTCTTGCACAAGGCTCACCTGCCATATTCCAACAGTTTGCTCTCTTAAGGTGTGTATCACAAAAGCATTGACTTATTTAATTAATTTTTTTTGTAAGGGCTCCTATTGTTTTGTTCTAATATTTTTAAAAATGATTATCATATTTAATTCTACTTTCCAATTAATAATTTGATTCGGGGTATATTAAAAAATTAATAGTACGTTTCAACCTATGAGTATGTTTGATTAGTTTTACTCTATTTTTTTAGGTGGAGGAACAACCACGAAAATTAGAATATGTTATAAAGGTCGCACACGTCTGCCTCCATAGAGGCGAAGGTGCGAGTGCCCTTACTTCAGAACAATACCAAGAACAGGTAATGTCACATTTGTTTGCTACGCTCTAGAATGTGTTTTAATGTTTTCTCTGTCTAAAGGCAGTTGTGTTTGCAGGCGCAGGACCTGGTATTCAACGAGAACGTACTCCTACAGACGTTAGGTTTCGATGTCGCGATCGACCACCCGCACACTCACGTTGTACGCACGTGTCACCTTGTCAAAGGTGAGACAAGCGTCCGTATGCGTTGCGGGTTGAGCGCACACTGAGCCGCGCGGGCGCGTTCCGTTACGGTGCAATGTGGGCGGATTTGCGTACGGCCGGTCTATGTTCACGTGCGGTTGTTGTTTTGGAACGTTGTGCTGTTCCTTTTACTGAGTTTTCTTCTTAATCTCCGTCTCTTTTTTTTTCGTTAAAATATGTCTGGCCAGTAAAATATAAACATTCTGTATATTGCCAAGCGTTGACCATCTATAATAAAAATATTTGGATAAATATGATATACTTCTTTTGAATATCATTTGGAGTATAAAAGATATTGTATATTATCGAGAAGTATTCAATGAAATGATCACATTGATTGATATAATTGAAAGTTAATTGTATGCCTACATTGACATTTGTTATAAATGTGATTTGAAGTAAAAGGATATTAAAGCAAACATATAAATTATTTGTTTTTAAAACAAAAGGAATGCACAACCGTTTCTCGAATACCGCTTAGACTTGCCGCGTGCGATTCCGACAAAAAAAATATGAAGGGACCAACAACGGGCAATAGTATCACGAATAAATGCCACCGGCGAGAGGTATGTGAAAATAGTCGTAAACTAAACTTTGTGTGTCCACCCCACTCACGCACATCATCACCGCAAAATCTCTCGCCCTAAACAGCTATAGTTGCGGCGATAAGTCTATCAATTGGAATAAAAGTAAACGAAACATTCTAGAATCTTCTATCCTTTCGCTCAATTCTTTTTATTATGTAACTTATGACTTTTGACGAATCGATCCTAGATGCTATTCATTTCAATAAATAGACTTATTTCCTAAACTAGGCATTACAAGGTTTAGAGTATATATTTTAATATTCCTGCATGTAGTTACGTTGAATGACTGACCATAGACAATAGATTAGTTGACAGTATGACGATCTTAAACGACGTTAGGACTGCTCTTAAAATTAAAAACTTTGCCGGACAGTGCCGCCACACTCATCAAGCATATCTCCTTAAATTCCATTGCGTATTTTATTGCTGTTTTTTTTTCTTTTTACTTTTTAGTACATTAAAATAAGTTTCAACTAAAATATGTTTAAAGTAGTCCGTTCTATTACTGTCTCTTATTAATTTCTTTCCGCTTAAATAATTTTTAATGGCTTCTTTAATTTGGTATACGATTTACTGAACAGTTACAATTATCTTTTTCAGCACCAAAGGACCTGGCGCAGACCTCTTATTTCATGGCGTCGAACAGTCTCCATCTGACTACGATGTGCCTGCAATACAGACCGACGGTAGTCGCATGCTTTTGCATACATCTCGCGTCCAAATGGAGCAATTGGTCGGTGAGTAGCATCTCGATATCTAATCTCAGTGTTTCAATTCTTGTTAATGTTATATACGCATTGCTCCTTACCAGATGCACGATTTTTTTAATACACCACTCGTAAAAGGAATTTTAGAGTAGGTTGGCATGGTAGACATGGTAAAAGTCAGGTTTTTTTTTGTCGTAATTTGGAGTAGACAAATATATTTCGTTGATCATAAATTTATTGCCCGTTTGGTTGGATTCACGCTTTCTTTTACTTGGATTTTAATTCCATATCACATGGATCAAATTTAATATTGTGTGTTCTTAACTATATGTATAAAAATCATATTGATGTGTTGTCCTGTTGCTGCGCAGAAAATGAACAATAATCTCTCTTTGCGTCGGAAAGTTTGTTGTCGATTATTCGTCGCCATTCATTTCTATCTGCCGCCAAGTGTAGAGCATCGCGGACCGTTGACGCACGTGTCGGGTTTCTACCTCGAGGTCTTGTCTCTTCCGCTTGACCTGTGACCACCAGTTTTTCCAAGTTGTCACAGTTTTTTCTGGCAATGTGGCCAAAGTATTTAAACATCCTGCGCAAGTAGATGGTGGAAAGTTTCGTCTGTACCTTCAATTCATGCAAGATCGACACATTGATGCCCCCAAGTATCCTTTGTCAACACCACATCTCGAAAGCATCTATGCGGTCCCGGTCGGCTTTTTTTTAAAGTCCATGTCTCCGCTCCGTATAAGAATATGGAGAACACTAACGTCTGTACAAGATTTAGGCAGATATACTTATCCTTCCATATCTTTTGGAGTTGTGCCATGGCCCCATCCCAATTATTCGTCGTATCTCGTTCTCACAAGAGCCATTACAACTAATTACTGCTAGAGTCCAGGTATACGAAGTTGCCTTTTCGATTTACGACCATGATCTTTGTTTGATCTGTTTATTGTTGTTTTACGGTGGTAGATCCACGCAGCTGTTCCTGGCGGCACTTGTATTTAATGAGTCGGCACAATCTTGAGTATTCCTTCATTACGTCAGGGTTTTAAAGTTCTCCTACTTTTTTTGTCGTTGTTCCCAAGTTTGGCCTGTTATCCAAATTCTGGTCCGTCTTTCGTTTTGATACGATGACGTTTAGAGACTCATTGATTGCAGCTTCCAAATTTTTCCAGAGAGTATCGGCGCTACTTGTCTGTGGTGATTGGTTCTCAGAGAAGTTATCTTCGATCATGTTTTGGAAGTGTAGACGCTCAGTAGGATTCAAGGCCAAGGGTTTTGGTCGCAGGTATTTAGTTATCGCTTTAAGGCGCAGGGATAGGTATGCGACTAACAGCATATGGTCGGAACCACAATCGGCACCGGGAAAGGTCCTTACATTCGTTATGGAGGATTTCCAACGGGTATTTGTCATTATAAATATATAGAGAAGCCTATAATGGTGCTGGAAGTGAGTATTCAAAATTCGAGTACCCTTTGACCGCGCTCATTTCTAGTGATCAATCCGTATTTACCGATGATATTTTTGACGGTGTAGTCTTGTTCCACTTTGCCAACCGACCTTTGTCGACTAGGAATGTCACAAGTGTCTTTTCTAGACTGCAATAGAATTCGTTAACATCTTCATCTAGAGCCTGGCTGTAGGGGCGTCGACTTGCACAATGTTAAGAAAACATGGTTTTGTGTTCAGCTTAATATGGATGATTCTATTGGACACCGGATTGTACCCAAGGACATACTTATTCATAAATGGTGGCAAAAGTATGGCAACTCCATTTCTGTTGGGTCATCCCTTCCTGAGAAGTACAGAGTGGTGGTAGTAAAATGGCCCTGCCTGAAAATTAATTTCATCGATTTCCAATATGGAGATGTTATGCTTCTTCCTTTCGTTATTAACGATGCTCAGTTTTCCTGGATGCAGAATACGATGTTGTTCTTGTATTGAGATCTTATATTCTTTTTTTTTTGTTCCAACAAACGTTTATTTTGTTGAACAATAATAAACACATTCAAATTTATAACATTAGCAAAGATTTATTATTATAATTATTGCACATTATTTATTTAACAATTTATGTTATCTTAATAATGTGCAATTTCGTATTTGTTAAATATTATCTTTTTCTTTTAAAACGCTAATATATCTTTTTACATGCATCAATTTCACACGGACAAACGACCAGATTCGGAACTATGATCTGTAGTTTGTACAAATATTTGTCCCGGGTAGGAATCGAACCCACGATCTGCGACGCCGAAGCCATAGAAACGCACAACTATTTGTGTATTATACAAATTTATGACTCGTATGCAATAGCAGAACAAGTACAAGTACTCATATGCAATAGTAGAACAAGAGACCAATTGAACCTCGTCACTATCCATGTAGTTTAAATTTAATATTAATTTATTTCAATCAGATCCCGCAATCGCACGAGGGACGCCACTGGTTCTCGTACGTGGATCGCAGCGTCACTTCAGAGCTCCTAGAGCGGCTGACGGCAGAATTCCTACACATCTTCGATAAATGCCCTTCGCGCCTCAAGAGGAAGATGATGACTATGTCCAACAACAGTGAGTGTGGATGGTCGCAACATACAGTACACAATGCTCAACAAGGCCAGATCACCCTGTTAATGGCACTGATCAAATTTTCACAAAACATTACTCAACGGCCAGATCACACTATTAATGGCACTGAAACAAATGTTTAAACTTTAAATTTATCCTCATGAAGTTGTCACTACAGTATTTTTTTTAATAACAGTAATTCTCGTATTGCTTCCTTATATTTAAGCGAATGCTATATATTGTTAATTCATATCAGCATAAATAAAAATGCTTGATTACCTTTGTTAGTCTACAGATTACTGTATTTGCTACGGTTGAATTCCCATATATTTCGAAAAAGAAATTTAAGCTGTTATTAACAATATGTTAAGTAGAGCTTTAAAAAGCCAAACTCTCAGATGGTAAGTGACACTTTATCATAGCGGCAGTGTTATTCAATATATTAAAAACTACAAAATTATCGTGCAGTACCTCGCGGCGCACCCAGAGATATAAGGTTGTCTATGTCCTCGCAACATTTTTATAGAAATCCCCTTGACTTTAGTGCTTCACAGTAAAATAAATCATAAGGCCTATGGTATTTCTCATAGTAAAGTAGCAGTAAATTCTGCAAGTGTCTAACCACATATAAAACCAGAAATGCTTACAAACTTTAATATGAAATACAATTTAGGCGGCAGTTCACCTCACTCAAACGCCGCGCATCCATCCTCTTCTGCCCCGGGTGTACCCAACTCTCCGTTCGACAAGAAACACCCACCGCCCAACAGCGACGAGTTCGACAAGTCATTTGATAAAGGTAACACAATAATTATTTGTTTTTGAACACAAAACAATAAGTTATAAAGATCTTTATTATTACTTAGACCAGCGCTTTCCATTTGCCAGGTCGTGACCCGGTACCGGGCCATCAAAATAAAATACCGGGTCGCCGTATTGGGAATATGCTAGTTTACCTTAAAAATAAATATAGAAGCCGACTTGAACTGGAACCAGATCTTAGGATAAAACTTTCGTCATTTTCACCGAACTTGGATTCTTTGGTAAAAAATAAGCAGCAGCTCCATATTTCACACTAAATTTAGTGACTTAAAAGGCGATACCAAAGTATGTATTAAAAACATTTTTAATAAATGTGTATTATTTTACATAACCAGCTTGGTTTTACAAGTATTAGTGGGTCACGAAGGGGCAGTGTGAAAATTACCGGGCCATGGCAGAAAAATGTTTGGGAAACACTGGTCTACGTCATAATGTCTCCTGACAGCTGGCTGCCCCTTCCATAGACGTCTGATGCAAGTGCACGTATCACAAGTTTTTCGCAAATTGATCTATTTAGACCATTTCCATATGTGTCATATTTTCTCCACAGTTATCATTACACGTGCAGTCTCGACGTGAGCTGTATGTTTGCTTAAACGATTTGCGATGGATACCAGTTTTGACGTAAGCAATTTTATGTAATGTCGTAATATTGAGAGCGGCGTTAAGTAACTGTCTCAGTGCGTAATTGAGTGTAAAACACATGTTTGAAGAAGTTGTTAAAGAAGTAAAGTAGATAGAGACAGATAGAGTATGTAAAGGAAGTAACTTGATATTCAGATGACTCGATCTCTACAAGTCAGTCGAAATTCTTTATTCAAAATTGGATCGGTTTGCGATTACTTTTTAACGCCTATTGATACTACTATTACCTGTTCGGAAATAAATACCTCAGTCCTGAGAAGAACAGGCAAAAGAAACTCAGCCATATTGGCTTTCTTGCTTTTCCTTCGAACGAATGTATCCAGTTCGAATATTGACTCGTATTATCGACAGCACAGGATAGGTTTCCATACAAAACATTGCGACAGATTAATATAACAATAGAGAATTCATCAGAATTCGGCGAGTGAAATACCAGTTAAACATTATCAAAAAACAACTCTGCCTCTTATAAAGCATTAGGGCGATCTATAAATATTAAGGACAAATAAACTCTACTAGCGCGAATTGCGATTTCGGGAAAGACACGTCCCTCAGACCGATCTGTTCGCATACTTATATGGGTCGAGGGAAATGGATATTACGAAAAACGGCCAGACATCCGTGGCGTGGGCGATCTGGCTGTCAATTTTCACCGTCATCTCCTGCGTTTGCGCCTAATCCTCACATCCTTTCAAGTCCAAATATGTATCCTCAAGAGTGTTGTCCTGCTTAAAGATGTACGTAAATATAAGAAATTTAAAAGCAAAACCTTGTAAGCAGATCGAAAACACTGTCCATTCCTCCGAATACATGTCAGTAACATCTTTTATCAATACATATATGTAAAGCATCCTAATACTTTTCTTAACAGAGAAAACGCACAAGTAAAAGTAAGGTAAAAACACTTTACCCCGGCTATATGTGTGAGCCATGATACATTCCGTACCCGGACTGGTAGTTCCTCTACAGAATTCTTCCACAGCAATCTGCAAACAAACATTCGATATATTTCTATGTGCTATAGGTAGTATAGAGTAACAATATAAATCAAAATACCGTAAGATTAGTAACAGATAATATTTTTTTTTTTTTTTTATGGATTAGGCTGACAAACGAGCAAGCGTCTCACCTGATGGT